>JAZGTI010005032.1:0-26485 GCA_036877585.1 Botia kubotai | reverse complement strand
TTTTTTGTTTATTTGTGTTGTCATGTTCTATTCCTCATTTTGTTTACATAGCCAATTCATGTTATAAAACCAAAATGTCCTGCAAATTTACTGTTTAATAAAGCAAAAAGGAAAACTATCAAACAGTGGTTTATGATTACTGGCAGGATTCAGTTTGTTCCTCAGTTTATATAAACGAAAAACAATATTGTTAAACTAAATATACAACCAATATAAACTAAAAAATAATACGATATTCCTTACTGGGTCTGTGAAAATAGCTTGTTTTCAGGTCATCGGAGGGAAGGTCCATATTTTGGATGTCATTTTGGCTGTTTTCGTATTGTTATATTCACAGAGAGTGGACTAATTATTCCAGTGGGGCTGCTCTGCGGCTAACAGAGTGACAGTTGGCGTTATCGGAGTGATCAGTCTGTTTCTAAGCCTTTGCTTTACCCATTTGACATATATTAACAGTAATTGGTGCCACAGTCACAATGATGTTTTGTAAACCTTTTGCCATTTTCCAGAAGGATGCCCAAAAGGAATTCAGGGAGGAGGCTAGTCTGTTGAGATGTCCTCAGAGCTCCAAGAAAACACTAGATTTTCATCATAAACCTTATAAAAACCATCGTAAAACTCAAATGAATCTTTTTTCTGGTCTGTGCACTTCTGGCCTACAAGATGTATTTGACTTTATAGAGCATTAGAGGGGAGTATGTATTGAAGTTTAAAACCTTAGTAGCTTGCCTCTACACAAATAATTAAACAGCTGAATGTAAAAAATGCATGAGGATGTTGCATATTTGCTAAACCAAACAATCTATGGACTGAGTCAGCAACTCCATCCAACATATGTGGTAATGACATCATCAGCAGTCCATGTCACACATGCACTTTGCACAGGGCACTTTAGGATAGAGACACGCTATATACACATGCGTGGGCATGTCCTCAAAAAGGCTGGCGTGCAAATAGCTCTGATTTTCCGTATTGTTTGTGCGTGTATTTGTTTGCAGCAAGCACGTAATGCAATCTGAGGTTCTTTAGTAGTCAGCAGAGGAGCTCCGCAGACTCCAGCAGGTTCCGCAGCTGCCAGATTGCACAAGCGTGAGCAATGGAGAGATGCATGATGACAGCACGCCGCTCATTAAACCGAATCAGCATCAGGGGGGTGACAACTGGACGACTCCAGCCCTGCCCGGTCACTCGGCCACACTCTGTGGTCTTCTTGCTGGTATCAGGTCAACAGCGGGCATGGATTTGACTCTCGGGGCTGTGCTGGTGATATCTATTTCAGTCGGTCTCGCCACCTGACATGCGGAATTCCACGTGCGCCCTAGCGCTTTCATCACGGTCTTGAGTTTCAGCATCCCGCGCGTCCACATCGCTTAGCCTCTGACGGGCTCGCCTTCAGCCACAGCGAGTCTCATTTGCAGAGGCTCAGACATCGAAGGAAACAGATGTGTGTTGGTTATTCATAGGGTGGTTTATATAATTCTGTCCGTCTCTGAAGTGAGGTGTGATCCCTGTTAGTTTTATCCCTCCTGGGCCTTCACAGTTTAATAACGGTTTCTCAATGGCTAGCTATGCAGAGATTAAAAAGAAAGCAAACAGAGCAAGCCTCCGCCTCAACTTAAAGCACTTAATGTTTGGCAGTAAATCTAGTTAAACGGCAACAAATCATGTAGCTATAATGTTTACTTGAGAAAGATAGCGAGAGCTTAACTAGTTTCAGTGTTCCTTTTGACTCTGTCTAAAGGCCTTCCAAGGGACATCTAGCCTGTTTAAACCAGATGGTCTTGTGTTTTGTCTTATAAACAGGTTTTGAAATCGACCACTTTCTAAAATGCTGATACTGGCACGGGACTAACCCCATGCTTAATATTAGGTTAAACAAAGATAGTTTTTCTAAAATTATGAAATGTGTTTTTGAAGAGACTTTAAAGAGGCAGTTCCCTCGCGTGCATCTGGCTATGTTTGGAATTATTTTTGGGGTCTAATGCAACAAAATGAAGTCATGGGATAACGATAAAGTACAATGTAAATAATTCTTAAAATGTAAAATAATAAAAATAGTTTTTACTAGTAGAATACACAGGCATTGTTGCAACTAATGGAAACAACTCTTAAATAATCGTTATAGAATGCAGGTGTTCTGAAAACTCCCTGTGATTATTTATTTAGTTTGTTTTTTACAGTATGGTGCATGAGGAGGCAGCATGCTGGTATTCCATTCAGTATTTCAAGCGCATATCGTAATGCAGTGTGTGGAATCTCAGTGGCATTGATTTGAATGAGAGGAAATGGGAAGAATATAAATGGTGCCGGATTAAACCCCATCTGCTAAAATTTTCTGAAGGGCAAATAGTAAGTGTTGGTGTAAATTTTTAACGCCTTGTCAAACCTGGGCCTCCCGAACAGCCTTCAGTGGTGAAAAATGGAAAACAAATGTTCTGCTGACAGCTTTCCTATGCCCAGGGTGAGAGGATATTTATATCAAAAAAGGTGCGAACATTAAAGAGCTTTATAGATCAGCTAGTCTGTGTTGAGGGTGTATTGGGGAACTCAAGCCTATTTGGTACCCTAAGCACTTCAAAGTGTTAATTATGTTATTTTATTAGCTGATGGATAGACACAATGCAAACATGTCAGAGACAGTGTGAATTGGTCAGTGTTTGGCTTGAGGAAATCTGTACACGTGATTGTGACTTAACTCAGCTGAACCCAGTGGTGTAAAAAGATTTATCCACTAGGTGGAGCAATAACAAAAAGTTAGCGATTTAAGTTAGCCATACTTAAATTAAACAAAGGGACAATATGCTTATATCCTGTGGAGATATAAGCATTTCTCTTTATTTGCTTAAAAAATAATACAGTATGCATGAATGTAAAAACAAATAACACATTTTAAAATGAGCTCTTACTGCTTCATAGAACTGTCTGCTACTGTTTAAGAATACATGCTGAGCTAAAAAATAAAGACCATTCTTGAGCTATAGACCCGTTACATATGATAAGTTGCGTCGATTGTAAGAATTCACAGGGTGTGGAATAAGCCCTCATTGGCGCCTACAATAATTAGACCCAATTTGTCACATGACCTGCTTTTATGTGTCCAGCCAGTAGAGTAAAACCTGTTTTCACCTTTCCCCTCATCACCAGCATGTGCTTGAGGACCAATGTATTCATGCTTACCCATGGCTTTGGCAGTGGGGCATGTTTCCTCGCCCCAATAATATATTAATAATCAGATACTGCCACCGCTTGTCTTGCTGTCGCAGTTTGCTTGTTTTTATAGTTCACGGGTCAGTGGAGTGGCATTTGGTGCATGTCCCCTGTGCAAGTCATGTCTGTACTAACTAGCTAGTTGTGACCACTGTGAGGAGACGAGCTGCTTTCATAATATTGACTATGTAAGTGACAGGCATGATAGGGAAATGCTTATGCAAAACTGAGCATGAATAATGAATGAACTCATATCAATTCATAGATCATATGAATGTGGCATAAGCAAACATATTGTCCTTGTCTGTTTGACGAGAGGGGAAGGTCACCAGAGGGAAAAAAAGAGAGAGAGTGAAAAGAAATGAGAAAAGTGTTTATCTAAGAGAGAGTTCACGCACAATGCAGAAAGGAAAATCAGTGTGGCAAAAAGTCACAGAAAGAACACAATGAATAATGCTGTATAGGAAATGCAATGTAATAATAACTGAAAATAACTGTCATTATTTATTCACCCTCATGTCAGACCGAACTCCAGTTATTATAACTGTTTTTAACACTAAATGGTGCTTTAATGGCATTTTGTTTCAACAAAATGGTCACTATGAGCTGTTGTTTTGCGTCGATTCCTCAAAATTCTTCCTCTGTGCTCCGCAAAAATAATGACAACAAAGGCTCGGAACAACATGAGGATGAGTAAATAATATATTATTCATTGTAAACATGTAGTGTTTATTCCAAACATGGCAGGTGTCGTACTGGTCATTTTTACCATTCGCCTATTTATTTTCAGTCTTTTCTAAATGGGCCTGAACCTGCTCATTAATTTAGTTAAATGAGGTGAGAAAGTTGTTTTCAGTGTGGAGGAGGGTGGGGGGGCTCTTGAAAGCATTTCCTGTGATTTTGTTAATGTGCAGACCAGATCCACCAACCCTGACTGCAAGCAACTACTGGGTCAATGACCACAATCTTACTCTAAGTCTTTGCTCTACATCATTTACTTTGGGCCTCTGGGGGCTAATGTTTTGTGACATTGCCAGTTATGCTCAAATCACTGAAGTTCTAACAGTATGCTTGGGTAGATTGTACTGCTGTTACATTTGGTGCCATGGCTTTAATATTTCTTTATTAGTATATGTAAACACAGCATATAAAGTGCAGATGTGACCGGATACTCCGGCATGGATCAATATTGTTATCTTTGAGCTGAAATCTGGCCAAGATACCATCGCAGGCATTTGTCTGTTAAAAGCACATGTCTGAATTGTTGCTTAACCCAACCAGTGACCCTGCCACATGCAATCTCCCCCCCCACCACCCAGATTCACCATCACACAATCCCCCTCAGAGGCAGACGATACAGGGTGTGTCATAAAGGGCCACCGGAACCGAAAAGGAAACCTGTGATTCACAAATCCGAAGGCTCGCTCCGTAGCTGCTTACTCATCTGTTAAAAACAGAGTGATTTGGAAAGTTTGTATGGAAGGCCTTTTGACAGAGCCCTGCTGTTCTGTCAGTGCAGCACATGCTCTAGGCACTGGCCTCCCCTATTGCCTTCCAGGTCATTGGGTAGCCGCAGAGGGGGGTCTGCCCCAAGCCGCACGACTAGCCTCTGATTCGCAGCTGGATCTGTAACAAGGTATCATAGCAAATGAGTCGGTAAAACATCACTGAACTGAGGAGCGTGACAAATTGCCATGATATCATTTGTAATGCTTAATCTGAGTTGTGGGCGAACGTAGTTTAGTGATGACGGACTCTCTCTCCCTCTCTCCTCGCAGTCACTCATCCTTTGCTGACGGCACAAAACTGAGATCCCTGCTAATGCGAGAAGGCAACGAATAAGTAGTCTGGCTTTGTGATTTTACAGGTTGTAGGTGTTGTGACCGTGACATGGGTTGTTTGTGACATGTTGCCCTGCTTTAAATTTAGGTTGGGGTCTTCATTATAAATGAACAGTGATAATGTCACAAATTACTGCTGTCTTGAGATAGGCTGTATAGCTCAGCAAAGCATAGTAATGTTTTGGCAGTTTTCAGAACCCCAAAACCCTCAAAAACAAAAAAGGGACATCCCGTGGATTTGAAAGTCAGCTCTGTGGTTGTATGTTTCAAAAAACAAAAAAATTGCATGGGGGGGAACCACTGCAGTGACTATACTGATTTCTGTTTTTTTATAGTTATCATTTCATTATACTTTTACAAGTATACTTTTATATATTTATATGGTTATTGTGTTTTCATTTTTAAAATAACCGAAAATGGGCTTTGATTGGATAGCGTACGTTTGACTGTAACCACATTTTCACTATATGTAAAAAATACATTCTGTATATATGTTTTAATAAGTTTGAGGTTTTTTGTAGTTTTGTAGCGGTGATATCTGGTGATAATAATATTCATTGATATGCAGGTAAACTTATATATGAACTTAATTATTTAAAACAAAATATGAGCTTTTTTTTTAACTCGCATGTGTGTCTGAGAAAGTTATAATTTAAAAACAAGCTTCCTGAAAACCACAATGGATATCTTGGGTCTAAATGTCATGGTTTCATACCAAATATAGTGACATTTCTGTGATGGGATGACCCCTGGGTGAACAGTCCCAACAGAGCGTTGATGGCACATTTAGGGAAGTATTTGAAATTCGCATTTGTTAACATGACTCAATAAAAGACGTGCCTAAAACAATATTAGTATCATACCAATATTAGTATCATATAGTAGTAATTTTAGTAATTAAATTTAAATATATTGGATTGTCCATTGTTACAATATGTCCACAACTCTATTCCTTGAGAAATAACTAAACCAAGTAACTCTAATAAATGTACAAATATAATACATATAATATAGAGAAACAAATTCACAGGACCAAAACATACATATTTAAAAAACATTTGCTTACTTGAAGCGCCAGTGTTAAGTTGTAACTTTTCCATACTTTTATTTGTCCATGTGTTGTTCTTAATCTCCAATTTCAGCGTTGGAACCCTGTCAAGATTTTCAATGAACCCAGACATCCAAACACCAAACCCTGCTGATTCATTGTCCATTTGTACCAGGATGGACCAAAAGAGAACAAAGCGGTCGAGAGCTGCTATCTATATTTCTTACATTAAAACGTAACAGTCAGCTTTAAATGAATCAGTGTCGGCTTACCATGTTTTAAACTAGCATCAGATTATGCTGACGGTGTATCGCTTTTGGTACAGAAAGTAAAATGCTCAGATTAGGATCTGCTGTTTGCATTTCGAAGCAACGTTCATCAGATGGCACAGGCCCCCTTTTTGGGGCAACCGAACTCTGGCTTCTTTCGAGGGCTCTGTGGTTCCTAGGGGAGACCAGAATAAAAGTCGTGGATCTTGCTGTGCTCCAAAGAAAGTGTGCCAAATGCTGTCAAAACTGGATGAACAGACCACAGTTGAGTTTGATGAAAGGATCAGAGCAAGAAAGGGTGTTTCCAAGTTACCCATGAATGGAATTTAAAAAAAAATTAATATGTTATGAGTTTCTTATGAGTTTCTTTCTATACCTGATCTCTATGTTAAAGCCTATACACAGTTTAAGTTATGCAATGGGCTGTTGATCACCAAGTTTACTAATAACGCATGCGTCTCAATATTGTTCTGTCTTGAATATGTGCTGTTACATATTTATTTTTTATTGATATGGCATGAATTAATAAGTAACAGAAGAAAAGAACAAATTTTGATGCTATGATAGGGATAAGATACCAATGTTACCCATTAAAATAGACAGTGTAAAAAAGGCTGTAAAATAGACATTTTTATGTCAGTTCTTGAAATAACATAACACTTTGGGTTTTTTATATCCGCTGGTCTGTAAATAACTGTGAACATAGTTGTTTTTTTATGTTTTTTTTGGGGATCTCACAGAGTTCCTCCGCTTTAAGCATTGCAGTGTACAACCACTGCATACCCACAGAAAGGGTTTTGAAACCTGACATTTCCTCAAAGTCCCCTGCTGATTTAATCATGGCAAATATTGCGTGTCATTTGTTTGCCACGCATGGGCCTGGCTGATGGTAGTAGTAGTAATTCACCACTGCTGTGCGCCAGCTCCTGGAGCGAGCTCCAGTGATGGTGTCGTGCACGTCAGCACAGAGACATGACAACCAGAATCATCACCAAACTGAGGCTTGTTCGGAATGAGATACCAGCCTACTGTATACTGCCCAGCACATGCTGTATACTGGCTTGTATGTTCAAAAAAAGCCACATAAACTACCCAGCTAACAGGGAACATTCTCAGAACATCGGATAACATTCTCTAAAAGTTCTCTCAAAAAACGTTTTACGTAACATTTCTTATATATTATAAACTTTATTCTTAAGCAGTTAGTAGAACATTTAAAAACATTATTACATAATTAAAAATGTTTAAGTAGTGTTTTTATAACCAAGCAATAATGTTAATACAACGTCTAAACAACAAACTTTTAAACATTCCTAGGACTCTTAATAACATTTTTAACGTTTTGGTTACTTAATGGAAAGCTTTGGTAAACGTTCTTATAACCTAAAATTGTTAGCTGGGTACATTATTGTGACGTGGCCACGTGTGTTTAATATAGTCATGTTACACATGAACATTATCATAATGCATTTTTTAAAGCAAATTCTGTGTGAAAACGCTTAACCTTAGTCAGATATATTATTGAGTCAGGGACAAGGTGTTGGTCCGTGTATTATTTGATCATTTGATTGTACTTCGTGCATCATACTGAAAATGTACGGTACAGTCGGCTATTTCACACAAAGCGCTCTTTGTAAACTGCACATTTTTGACCAATTATCAAGGTCTTAAAAATGCACATTTGCATTTGTTTCTGAACTACATACCAAATACATAATAAAAAATAGTGCGCAAGTATATTATGCATAGCTAACATAGTCATTAAATACATTAAAACGGAAAAATGAAGATTTGGGATTTGTTTTATATCTGGAAAGTTGAAATCAAAAGCATTAATAAGCGTTTTTATTTCAAAACTGCTTTTATTATTTTCCAGTCCGAAACACATACGAGGTCTGTAACCTTAAAGTTAAAAGAGGCGGTTTGTTTTTGGCACCTGTTTTTCGGTCTGTCCATTTAGAAGTCTGCAATTTTACACATAGCAACGCCGGCAGCCAATAGGAAGCCCGTCTGTGAGGACGCTGGAAACATGGCGCTGCGCATAGGTCGTGCTTACGGAAGAGAAACAGTGCTGTAAGTTTGAAGCAACTCAAGTTCATCCATATTTCTCTGTTACTATTAAACGCTAAACATTCATGACAACGGTCAATCTCAGTGTGCATTGTACTTATGCAGCGTCTCTTATGAAATGACATCATGCATATAAAGGATGAGAGAATGAATTACGGTTTGAATTGCGCTTGGTGTAAAGTATGATCGTGGTATTGACATTGAATTTGTTCAAGAATTTGTCTTCCGCTTTTGGTGTGCGGAACGCAATCATAGGCATAACGTGGTAGTTTGTACACCACGTGTGTCGTTTGCTACTGCACCTGTATTAGAAATATCAAAAGGTTAATCTTTGAGTTTCTCAGCCGTTGGTCAAACAGAAGTGTTTGACCAACGTAATTAGTGTCGTAAATAGGTCCACATGTGAGGACACATCCTAATGAAACCGGGATTTGGATGTTGTTTAAATACAATTTACTATATAAATACCATTACAAAGCATAAATTACAAGCAGTTTTGGAATTATCTGTGGTTGATGGTAAAGTTTATTAGGTGTAAAAATTATTAGGTATATTGATTTCTTAGTAAGCAAACCAAGCTGATAGACATAAAGTCCACAGTTTTTAGGTGTTGAATGTGATTTCTGGAAAAGTCTAGCATGATCCATAATGTGATTAAGAACATAGGAATAGCTTGTTTAGCCTTTTATTTTAGTTTTTTTATTTTGGTAATAGTATATAGCTTTTTTACTATTGAAAAGAACATTTTACACATGAATGTCTATTAGATTCCACTGTAAAATGGTTAGTTTTGTTCCTTTATTGGTACCCTGACTGGTTATTGGCCCTACTGTTAGTATCACTGTACAGTATCCAAAAGCTGATCAATATTTTGGTGTTATACAGTTGTACTGCTGTCATGGTATCAGATATTCACTACATGGTTTTCATGGCCAGAATAATTCATGGGAAGACAATCACAATATCCATCGAAATACCGATTATCACAATATCCATCAAAACGATAGCTGATAGCTCATTTTTTATTTAGTTTATTTTGTGTTTATTGATTCTCTTTTTGGGCAATGAATCACGCTCAAAATAGAAATGTAGGGAGGCGGAGAGAGATTTTGGAACCATTGTGGCTCTTACGGCAAAACATTTAACAGGTGCAACAGCACCACCTACTGTGTTGGAGTGTCAACCAGATAGTATTAACACATTAACAGTCATTGTTATTATTAATATCGCGGATATTGTCGTATGTAAACAGCAACGTTCTGTTAACAAGTATTTTACAGAAAAATGTGGAAAAAAACATTTTAGAAAATGTTGTATTATATAGCTGTTTAATAAAAGCAATAAGGCACTCAATGCTGTGCTATTTTGTGGAAATAATCATGGCTGAAGAGATGACAGACATTCTGCTTCGCACTGTGGCTAACAACAATGCCTTTCAGTTCACTTTCAGACCATATATAGTCTATATGTAGTCAGACTATATCGCAGCCTCTCGTAACTTATTGCTTAGTTAAACTTTGACCTTGCATAAAAGTGAAATTATGTAGGCTTAACAATCAGAGAACGAATGATTTCCTGCAGTATTTCAAAATACCATTCAGAATCTCTACAGCAAATTAGTACTGTACTTCTGCGTGGGACATCTGTCTCTAATTCCTCATGAGAGACTTTTACGAGGGACTTCAAACAGTTTAAATGTCAATTACAAAGAAGGCATGGTTTTAAGGTCCTAGTAATCTGTCTGTATTGGGCATTGGTCATCAGGACGTGGTGCCAGGTGGCTGTAATTCATAGCAGATGACTATCCAGAGGCGCTCCACTGATAGACCAGCTAATCTACAGTGTGAAGTGACTGTCACGCCAGGGTTTGTCATGTTTGCAGTTGGTATGTGAATATGAGGTGCATCCAATGACAGTTTTGGTGCCTGAGGTTGTCCAAGAGGATGTGTTTAGTTCCGTTAATTAAAGCAGTAGTTCTTGTTTTTGTTAGCCCTCGAAGGCCAGTCCATGTATTCAGCTTCTCTAATCATTTTTAAAGGCTAGTTGGATTGTTGTTTTTTACGTTTAAATCTGTTTTCATGGGTACATTATAGAAATATGGCAGAAATTGATCCCCTCATTTTCCATTTGTTTGATAACTGTGTGCGCTGTTGTGTTTTTTTCCCTCCTTCCACAAAAGCCACAAAGCAAACCGATTTGGCTTGGAAGGAAGTATGAACACATGGCAAACTGCACAGGCTTGACTTAATTCCGAGACCTGCGAGTGTAATGTGTGTGCATGTTTTATGGAGAGCCGAGAGCCACTGGCTTGGAGGCACACTGGGATATGTCACAAACACCCTCATGTCAAAGATGCAACAGCATCCCAGAGGAAACATGGATTGCAGCTATGAAGTCGACAAGTGATGAAAGTAGCCTAGAGCTTGTCAATTACACTTCCCGGGCCTGGACCCTGTAAGTTAATGGGCAGCTTCCCCTTTTGAGGCCTGCCAAGGCTTTATAGTACTGGTTATAAAACCATGAAGTCTAATGTGCTACTATAACTTTTTCAATTAAGAGCAAATGCCCCTGGATACCTAGAAGCAATGGGAAGCAATTTTAGAGGGTTCTTTTTTTGGCCAAAATTAAAGTTGGTGTTCCAGCAACCTTCATTTACAAAGCATACAGAATAAAAAGTGGACTTATTTTACTTAATTTTGCTGTATCATATTTTACTATATGTTAATTTTATTTAATATACTATATGTTTGGGGTCCAATCCTGATGCTTACATTTTGATGCCCTATTTGTAACAATTTTAAAATTCTGCTCACAACTTTTTTTTAATGTTTTTTTGAGCTAAATGTTTTGCCCCAAAACATCCCACTGTGCCTGTCGCCATCAAGTTAATCGCTCATTTTATTTGCTACTGCTGGATCAAATGTACATACTCAGCCTGCGTTTTGAATTTTATATCAACTGCTTCGGACTCGGTAGTGCATGAAAGGGATAAATTAGGGTTGTTGTTGTTTCCTGTTCTAATATTCTGTGTGTGTGTGAAAGGACTGTGACATTTCCGAACAAAGTCAACAGGAGAGGACAGATCATTTTAAATGTTCAAAGCCCCCAGTCCCCCTCATCTGGTGCCTTTTAGTGTAGGTGCAGCCTTAGGCATCCCATAGGAAAATAAATGAGTGCTGAGTAAATAGTGATGTGTTGACAACTCATTTCCACGTTGATTGGTACTGGTAACAGGAGCAGAGGTGTGTGGCCTTAATCCAATTATAGCAGTAAACCTGATCTTTACTGTAACCAAATTCTACAGGTTAGTTAGAATTACAAAATATGAACCAGCTTTTGGGTGGAAATCTCAGTTGACCAGCTGACCCTGTGCGATCAAAGCGCGCCTGAGGTTATTTTAGTGCGAAATAAGTTCGCTGTATTCAAAGCCATCTCTGGTATTCCCCTCATAAAGTGTGTGAGGTTTTAGTCTAGGGTGAGACATGTTTATTTGTCTGTGCCGTTCACGTACTCAAAAACACGACTGGGTGAAAAAAACAATATCGTTTTTCCCCTCATAAAGTGGTATTCTCGCTCTCGCCTTTCAGATCAGTGCATCAATAAATCGGTCTATTACCTGTTGTTGACCCCCCCGAAGTTGGCCTTTGAAATGTGTTACAGAGCATTAACTTAACACATGTTCTGGGGGAAAACAAAGAGGAGGTAACAGGATTGAGAGCCAGCTGAGTAAACTCGGTGTAGAAGGATGGCAGTGTAGAAGCGCTCTTGTCTCAGAGGTAACTGAGAAGGTCCATACGGCCAACAGATGGAGATTTGTGCTCCGAGTCCCCACCGACCCAAACAAGTGCCTCTGGTCTTGCATTAAAACCTTTGATCAACGGAGGGTCTCGGCCAGAGAGCGACTTCTCAGATAGCCCGTGGAATAGCATCTGTATAAACATGGCCTTTCAGGAATGTGTGAACAATGCAACAATAGAATCTTGTTCTTCAGCCAGACCTCTGGACTGTGGTTCGTAGATCCAGCTTGCTGCTAGGATTGAATGAACAGGTTTGGGAATTGACACTGTTTTCAGACATAACAGCTATGGGATGTGGAAACTTCTTGACTTCGTTTCACATGGATTTGGACGTTGAAATTATTGTGTTGGAGCCAGTTTTAGAGGCTTATGTTTGATGAGAAACACATTACAGTTTGTTTTTTAAAGGTCAAACTATAGCTTCCAACAGCATACTGATACATCAGAATACTCATTCTACATCAGAATAAGTCATTTTCTCCTTAAAAGCCAGTTTCACGTTCCAGTGCTCTCGGTACACTCCTAAGTGAAACAATAGGGTGTTCCTTCAGTTGGCTGTTTATTAGCTGTCTAAATGCTTTTGATTAACAAACACGGTTCGTGGCGTGCTGGTATAAACAGACCAGTTTTGAGAAAATGTTTATAGAGAAACCACTGAGTCACTGCATGCATCAGGTGGACTGGCTGGACTGTGAGGTGTGTGGGTTGGCCTGCCTGATCTCCTGCCACAGCGTCTGCCATGCTTAGTTCATCATAATCCAGGCAGGCCTCTGGAAAGACACCTGGACTAGCCAGTCTCTGTTGGGAACGCCACACTGTGCCAAGATCAGCCGTAATCACCATGCATTTCCTGTCTTATGCATCATAATCATTAACTTTAGTGCTGAGTTTACAGCAGGCCGTGAAGGGAATCATTTTTTGTAGCAGTTGTTCAGCTTGGAAACTCGCGTTGTTGCAGCAATTCCCTCCGTGTCCCCATGGTGTCAGTGTTTGCAATGTTCTCGGTTTGATTATTGGCCTTTGGTCACACACTGGGCAGGCAGCCCTGCGAGTCAATGAAAAGTTTCAAGTTGCTGTTTTACTGACAGGCATACCCCCGTATCTTTTATTTGATCCTCCTTTACGCATTTAAATGTGTACTTTTTAACACGCTTTAGAGATCACTGAATGGCAAGAATTTAATATCGTTGCTTAAACTCATTTTAGGGTTACAACCCTAACTATTAAGGCTCGTCCTGCAAAGTAATTTGATCGGCCATAATTTGCAGCCATTACTGTGTCTTTTTAGTTATTTAATTTGAAGATATGAATTTGTATTAAGCGCATGTGGCTGGCACATGCCAGAGTACATAAATGTACTACTCCACCTCCTAAATCACCAGAGACTGCAAATTTTATGTAGAAACACGGAGCTTAAGTTCTAATTTAAAGGCTGGAGCAAACAGCACTTACGGTGAAATTAGTCTCCGGCGATGAAGCGTGCAATGAAATGATATCCATCCCTTTTTTAATGACCGAATGAAATATTAAAAGAACATAAGCAATAAGAGAGGAGATAATAATAGGAGCAGATTTCCCATGGTGCAGCACATGTAAATGGGGAGACAGGAGCCCCGAGGTTGGGCCTGGTTTCCTCTTCGTGTGCCTGTAAGGTTCCACCAGTCCGCCAACGTTCCACCGTTTCTCATTAGCTTTGGAAATGAGCACATCGGGGTTCAGGCTACGCAGCAGGAGGGTCGAGCTCTGCAGTCACCAGTGTTTGAAAGACAGGTGGCGCTAAGGACCCTGAATTCAGCCTTCTTGACTGGTCTTATGTGGCTGGGATATTACAACAGCGTCTGTAGCTTATTTACAGCCTGGGCATGCTGTACACTCTCACTGCGTTTCAAAGCGCTTTGGACTTTTAAAACACCAGTTGTAGTTTTTATAAATGTTTTTGTAATTTTTATATTGGTTTAAGGCTTTTTTCCCCCACTGTGTTGGATGAACCATCGCGATTCCCGATTAGAACATTTGGCTAATGTTACTGTGGGAGTATGTTTATGAATTTGAATAAGTGATTCGATGTTAATTTTATAGTAACTGTTAAATGTCAAATTTAGGTTATTGGCCTCTTTTAATAACGGGCTTGTAATGCTTTGTTGGTGTTTTTGTTGAAGGAAAGGGTTCTTGTCTGTGAATTCTCGGTTACCTCAGGGAGATGTCCCTAGTTAACGCTTATGATTCGAAAGCAATAGTTTTTGTCTCGCACTGAAGTGTTGTTTTATGTAGCTACTGTATCCTGTGAGTGTGACAATGTAAAAACGTTTTTGTTATAGACAACTCGTACATTAATTCATTCTTTCCATTTTTCTTGCATCCGTTTATTAAAAAATAAAAAGCAAATTCATAGATCTGAAATAAATAGAAATGTGCTGTTCGTATGGAAAGTGCGTATTGATTTCTGATGCGATATGATTTTATTCCCAATTTTGAGAGGAACAAAATTACCAAGAAATCTTATTAAAGCAGTCAAAGCACCTGCCAGTTTCAATTTACAGATAATTAGTGCGTTTTTTCGCCATGAATGCAATACACGCTCTCCAATTTGATTTTCAGGGTTTGGCTGAACCTGATATCTTTTCAGGTATTCACACTTCTGTGGGATTTGGAGGGAGCTAATCAGTTTTCTCTGCTTTCGGCAGACATGTGTTAGGAGCACGATGAACCTGAAAAAACGTACTAATTATGGATATCACCCCCGCAATGATTACACCTCACTTTCTCTATTGCTACTCGTGCTCTGTTTTGTGTCTTTTAGCTTACGACTCAAGCAAGTAGTGTGTTCCAATGTCAGCAACTGTATACTTGCAACGCTTGTATTCGGCAAAGAGGATTTGTCCCTGCAGAACATCCATTACGGAACATGAAAGCTTATTCAGATGAGCTATTAAACGGTGTAACTACAGTTGGTCAGTTCTGACCCCTCCTGCCCTTTACCTTCTGGATGTTCTCTGTTTAGAAGACCCACTCCTTATAATCTCACTCTGTGTCTGTTTCACTGAGGGTGAATGGGTGCTGCTTTTGGAGGCGCATGGGAGCCACGCAAGCAGGCGAGACGTTTACTTGCGCCTCTTAATGGGGAGCGTGAGGGTTCACATCAGTTACAATAAAAGGCCGACGCTGCCCCACTACTCCTGCAGCTCATTAGAACCAGGCCAAGATCCTGCCACACACAGGAAGTGGACTGAGCCAAATACCTCATCACACTTGAGAGAAATCTGTCCCCATAGGACGCGTCTGTCCGCATCGGTGACCCTCTGAGACGCGTGTTTTCCAGCCTTCGGTTCGGTTACAGTTAGTGCCCCTGAGTTTTCCTCCTACACACAATATTTGTTTGGTTAGTTTTTGTTTGTTTATTGTTTCCAGATGGCAGCCCCTCAACTTTGCCTGCGTGGCTTTCAAGTTCCCAGCGAGCGTTTTATAGTCTTGGCTGGAGTGCTTATCCTGTTTCCTAGACCCCGCTTTATGATGGGCGCTTTTTTTTTTACCTTGAAACTGGGAACAACTGTCAAAAGCTGTCTGCACTTTTCCATGGTGAAAAGGTGCAGTCTGGTTTTGTTATGACACTGCAAGGTTTACCCCGGGTTTAAGGGTCACTTGTGAAGGTAGTGTCCCATTCGTTGCAATTTATTTCTGTGTTGGGCACTGGCCAGATCCCTTTTGTTCGTGGAGGTGCAGTGAAATGTGGCCCTTTTGTTACGAGCAGGGATGACGAGGCTGGAAACCTTTTCCCATGGCGGAATCTGGGCACCGTTAAAGCCACGTCACTTATTTACAGGAATACTGGGGGTCAGTCCCGGCTGTAAACGAGGGGGGTGGACAAGTCGCCCGTCGGATACGGTTAAAACCAGGGGCCCATTCAAGCCTTAGAGGGACCTTTTCATTGCCACTGTATGACTGATCACTCTAGCATGCCATCTCTGCCTCTAATTTAACCTCGGGGCTTGAATCACCAGTTTCATAGACTGCACCCTATAAAGGGCCGTTTTGTTGCAGTAAAAGCGTGCTTCGATCGGAGACCCTTTGTGCGGGAAAGCTTTCCTGTTGCATGCGGCTAGTGTCAGCGCAGAGGTGTCATGGTAACAGTGTCAGGCAGGGCTTAGCTCATGTCACTCTTAATCACGGGATCATCGTGTTGTTAAGGTGCAGAGAAAGCTGCGATATATGATGTCGAGTGTAGTAACGCTGTCTGCCCCGAGGCTGACCCCAGGAAGAGGTGTGACAGTGACGTATAAGCTTAGTGTTTTTTTCTCCAGACCACGCTGTCTGTTTAATCTTTTCCCTGACCGCTCGGTGGCTCGGGTCGGGAGGAGGACAGCGACTCTTGGCTGCACTTTTTCTGAACCGCGTTATCGTGTCATACGTGCCTAGAAATAGCCGGGAATCCTCAGGCGTTAGGAGTAAACACACCAGGTGGTCAATATTAATCGTAGGATGTTGCCTGCGTTGTACGATGTATTCTTTTACGTAGTGCAGCCAAGTAATGCTGTAAGTGTCTTTGACTAAGCTTTCTGACCAGTTTTAACCAAAGATTCTCCTCAAAAACATTTTTGTGGTTTTCACCACAATGGCTAAAATATGTGTGAATGTTTTGAACAGCCTTTAGGTTGTTATAATAATAATAACAGAGGCAAATCAATGTGCCAACCTATGGCACACTAGGGTGTGATACAGGAAGTCCCTAATGGTGGAACTATTTTTCAATTTTGCAAAGGTTGAATGCCAAATGTGATGTTTTCCATCATGTTCCATATCAGTGACTCATATGGGACCCTATGTAGGTTTACAGAAAAATCCAACAGATAGTGGGTTTTTTTTTTTTTGCAATGGACTCTGGGTATTTTCATTCTCCTGCCTCTGACTGCTGTAAGTGGTGAGCTTTGGGTCAAATTTATTTAACTTATTGGTGACTTGTTTCGATTTATAAGTAACTTTGACATTCAGATGTGCATCTAAGGTAAGGTTTAATTGTTACACGAGATGTAGAGATTCATTTGGGAACTGGTGCGTAGATTAAACGGTTTGCTTCTGAACTAATTATCACCTAATAGCTGATGTGCCAACAAACAACTAGGCTAATTATTCTCTGATTCTGCTTCCGCGAGAGCACAAAGTGAATTATTTTAACACCTTCGTAAATGTCCCCAGAAGAGCCTTCTTTATCAGAATCTGCCCCAGCTGCTAAATGCTTTAACAGGTGAGGGTGTTTCGTACATTTTTGCTTTACGCATTAATTGTATCAGAGGACGACGCAACTTATGACACAGTGTCTTCGTTTCTGGTTACTTGAGAACAAAGAAAAGGCTCGCGAATTGGCCAGCAGCGGCTTCCTGCGCTTGTATAGTCTGAAAGAGTGAAGGGGAACGGTTTGTTTAGCTGAAAGGGTCCTCTAAACGGTTTAACCTTCCCCGAGCGGCAGATAGGCTGAAATTGGTGCCACAGCCAGGCTTTTTAAAAAGCAAAGGCCTTTTATTTGTGTGATCCGCGTGGTTTTGTATTCAGTGCGCGCAAAAGGCCGTGATTATGAAGACGTGTGAATTACAGACCAGGTCATTTGAAAGTGACGACCTGGGAATGGCACCAAAGTCTTTAGAGGAACAGCCTTTTGAGGCCTTTTCCCTTTAATTCAGGCACTGGCTTGTCCCCACAAACCCCCCTCAGTCCAGTTGGCACAGCTTTGATCTGTCCGATTGACAATGAGCCCATCACAAGATTGCAAATTAAGGATATCGGACACTAAATATGAAATGGAACAAAATAACATTTGGGGTCCTTTCCTGCGGTCCATGCATTCAGAAAGGACTGTTTGCATTTAAAATCACAGTACAAAATAAAACCTCTGTGCCCTCCCACTGTTTGGAACACCTGTTGCGATGTTTTCTTTAATTCGGTCCAATATTTTGTTTTCCTTTTGTTGGTCTTTGCTTCCTCGTTCTTTGCGACTGGGACGCGGCGCATTGGATATCCATCTTGCTCTGCTGGTTGTCAGACCACAGTAACTATTTCGCATGCCTTTTAGACCCGGCTGCAGCCATGCGCTACTTCCTAAGGGGCTTTGTTTACCCTTCTGGGCCCCAGCTGTTGGGATAGGTGATAGCCATGCTCCTTGCCCTGAGGCCTCCCAAAAACCTGAGTCTGTGCACTGTTGCACCCCAAAACCTAAATGGGCACATTAGACACAGCACATTAAGAGGCTGCTGGTGTGGAGGTGGGTGCGTGTCCCAGGGGCCCTCGTCTCTCTCCTCCTTCACACCTCGGCCCCTTCCCTCTGTCTGGACAGATCAGGGGCCACGACTCTGCGAAAGCTCAGCGCAGGGCTTTGTATTTTGCGCCCCCCCCAGTCATCCCATCTCCATTCACACAGTAGCTTCCTGATTTAGATATATCTCTGCCAGTGTGAACGGGTGCCCATTGTTTGTGTCTTGTCTTTTTTACACCATGTTTGATCTGCTATTGTGCCGGCCTGGGGTCGTGGGGACTTTATCCCTACGCTCAGGCGGAAAGCAGACGCAGCGCAGATTTTAATTGTATGGGAGCCAAATTGCACCATAGTCAGGTCTATCTCATCTAGAAAATTTATTTCCAAGCGCGTTTGTTGTAAAAAATTATAGCGGACGAGACTTTATAGGCTCAGACACAATTACATTGTGATTAAATGGGATATTGTGATATCACATTGTGACAAAAGTGGCAATTATAGCCGCTTAACATTAAAAGGCCATTATTAAAATTAAATTGGTCTGAAATTCAAATAATCACGCTTTCTGTTTGTTTTCCCTTTATTAGCAACAGTTTTAGAATACAATCTATCGTAACAACTTTCAGTGTGGTCAATATTAAGCGAAATGAGATTGTTTACTCTTTCTTCTGGTTTGACTTATGTTTAGATAAGTGGAAGGAGGAATAATTGCAATCCTGCGCAACTCTCTGTTAACAAAGTACATTATTTTTCAACTGAAAAGCTGAAGACCTGCAATTATTTTCATACTAAACAAACATCAGCATCGTATTGCTATTGCAACTGTCCGTCACTGCCTATATCTGGAAAATACTAATATTATGATCACAATTATGCGAAAATAAGACATTAGAAAACAAGAATTAGAAAATAAGACATTTACAGCTTTAAAGGGCAGAGAAAAACTTCAAACATTAAACAAACCGCCCAGTTTTTTTTCCTGAGCGACAGTTTTCTCCTTTAATGAAGTTTATTTCCACGTGTCTGGATTCTGCACTCGGATTTTGTGCTCATTGTGACTGTGTTATAGCTGAGAGAGCGCGAAAGATTGGATCAATAACACAGGCCCGGGATCAGAAAATGAGGAAACCTGTTCCCAAAATAATGAAAGCAATGATGGTGTCTCTCCACTCGTAATGAACTTTACTACGAGCGTACTTGAGCATGACTTTGTCTCAGAGCAATGCAAATGGAACTGCCCCCTGATGGTTTGGAATGCACCCAGCTGGCCTTTAAAAGGTGATAATTGGAAAATACAGGATACAGCCATGGTCAGAAAAGGGACTTCTTGTTCCACTGATTTCACCACTGCACGTTTGATACAGGCTCCGGCGAGCTTGCTTTGAACAAGATTTTTAGATTTTGCTCTTTAGCGCGTGGTTTTCTTTTTCATGAAAGCCGGTCACTTTTTAGTCGGTTAATTTTACTTAGGTTTACATTTAAAATTGACTTGACTTCGCGGTTAAGATTTTGAGACACCATCAGGTTAAAAGTAGTTAGGGTTTATAAAATATGTCTGGAGACCCTTGCAGCCTATCACACTGTTTATAAACATGTTCAGTGTAAACAGCTCTACTCAGTCACAGCTGTCTGTATAAAGCGGTGCTTTGCTTAACAGTTAGGGATGCACTGAGTATGGAATTGGTTCTGAGAGAATTCTTGCTTATTGAATTTATGTGCAGGTCAGGGGGCATTATTAATTCTGTTAATGTTTCAGATTTTTGTCTATATAATTAATCACATGAAATAAATGTGTTTGACAGGCACTATTTGTTTTTAATCTTTGCCTGTCTAAACATTATTTTCTTTGGTAGATTTCTTGGTAAATATTAAGTTTAACTTTGAGACCGAAAACGTTTGTAAGACTGCTATTTTTTTTTTGTGGTCATTTTACATAAAACATTAACTTTTGCTGCCATGTGCTGCTCTCTGTATGTCATTAGACAGTAGTTGGTTTTCTGAGGAACATGTTTTGGGGCTTCGACTCAATTTTAAATTAGAGCTTGGTGTCTTAGGCTTTTTTCCCAGGCTTCTGTAGCTCTCACAGATGAAGGTAAAGTGGTGCAGAGAAGAGGTAAAAACATGCCCCTCCCTTTCTTCTGGCTTTATTGTAGTCTTACAGCAGTGTATAAAGCCAGACACAGCATTCCTCTACATCCACGGAAGGAAGTCATGAGGCCTGGGATTTCAGAAGGCTTCTGTCCCTTACAAGTCTAAATTGAAACCAGTTTGCTACTCCTCCTTTAACTCGGGTTAAGGAGATGCAGCCGGACTTCATTAGTTACTCTGTGGTAAAACTCAGTTCTGCCCAGACTCAGTACTGTGAGTGATGCAGCACTGTGACAATCGTTCAGTTTTGTTAGTGCTTTGATTTGTAAAGGTGCGTGCAGGGTGATGCACTCCTGTCTATTTCTGGAGTCCTGTCAAAGCACAAACCAGAGAGATAAATGTTATCAATTGACGCAAACTGTTTTGAAAGTGCCAGCGTTATCCGAGCAAAATAGCGTGTGTTTGGTGCCATCCTGCCCGACCCAGGTGTCATTGGTCTAAAGTTTCCATCATTCGCGCACGATATTCCGCCTGCACGGGAAAGCTTCTGAAATATCACATGGAATCTTTTCAAATAATTTCCTGTGAGCCATGCTGCCGGCGGTTTGTAAGATAGCCCAAGGTGCCAGTGCTGGATTCCAGTAAAAGACACTCCTGGCCTCACTTTTCTCAGCCAAATCTTTTTCGTACAAGAACCTTTCTCAGCCAAAGACACCACACTTTCCCAGCTTGCATACCTGCTCTAAATTCTTGACGTGTATTTTCCGTGTTGATGTCTGTCAAATGGCAAAAATGTTGTTCAGGTGGAGCAGGAAAGAAAGGGTGGTGATTGGTGGATGGCAGCCCATGGCCAGCACAACAGCTTCAACCCCTCCCTTTCCATCATGCTGCCTCCCTCTCTACACCACACTTATTATCTGGACTTTGTTGTTTGCCGCTGTTGAGGAGAAACTAACCTACTCTGAATTAGTAGCCTAAAAAGTAGCCTCACCACAAACATATCTACATTTAGTTTATCAGTAGTAGCATTATTGTCAGTTGTCCAGCTGCATAGCTTTTCCAGTAGGCACTTGTGTAGCATGACGACACTGTATTGGCTCCATATGTTGAGCTGAGGCAAAAATCAATCTTCTCTATGTAACACTGCTTTGAATTCAGTTACATATATTAGGATGTTATATTTGTAGGTTTTTGTGTACATTTATGTTTGACGTTGTACAGTCCTTTCCCAACAGTTATTTAAAGGAGCAGTAGCATTTTAATTGTATATCCTAAATTTTAGTTTTTTTATCCTGTTTTCATTGTAACTTCCCTTACCTGAGGCCTGTTCACACCAGAAACAGTAACTATAACGATAACTATATTAGCATCCACGGAAATGTACAATAACTGCAGTTGATGCACAAGCCCTTTAAATTCAAATAGATTTTGATCAGCTGCCAATGATTTATTTATGTTAAAACTCATCATTTAACAACTTGTTGTTTATGTCCTTGGTGCGAATGGGCCTTTATTCTAGTTTGTATTGAGCATAAACTACAACGTATCGGTTTATGCTAACCGTCTGAGCCATCCCTGTATGCATATTTGAATATTTAGTCCCTTCAATGCTTTTGTATAAATAGAGCTGGTAATGCTAAATAAAACATCCATTTAGAAAAATAAACTCCTGTGGCATGTGGCTCTCTACTTAGCTGTTTGGTGTTAGCTGTAATCTGTTGACGGTCTGTTTTAAAGAGTTGTTTGACTGTATGCATTTCTCCTTAGGGTTATTTAGACCCCCCCCATCCCTTCTGCTTACACACTGATGTAGGCCTTCTGGATTTACCGCAGTGTTTCTACAGATGCTGTGAAGTTTGCTGTCTGCAGAGTCAAGACGCCTGCTCTGCTATTTGCATCCACCTGGCAGTTTAGTAAATTCATTAGCCGGGGGCAAGAAAACAAACATGCTGCCCTTTTCTACCCTCCCACCTCCGCTCTGCCTTTCCACGTTTGCTTTTATTCCCTCCTGCCCTCCGCTCAGCATTTGTATTCCAGATTCCATTCGATTCTGTATGTTAATTGACTGCATTTAGCGGTTTGGAACGTTGGATTACAGCCGTAGCCTTCAGTCATGTTTCCATTGTCACACTAATTAAACAATACCCAGTATTTAGCTTCGAGAAATGCACAGCAACACATCTGCTTAGCATTCTGCTCAGACGTTTTGTATCGTACCCCCAAGTTTGAATAACAACCCCGTAAAAGCATTTAAATGAGCCCCCGTATTAAAAAAGTTGAAGTATTCGTAATGAACGTCGCCGGTACGGTAAGCCGTCTGATGTAATAATATGTTTTGCGTGAAGACCTCAGCAGCTACTCCACGCAGAGCAAAGCTGGATGCCTGACACGCACGTGCTGGCTCCACGCGGAGCGCCGTACGCCGCGGTGCCAGAACGTACACTCGCCACTCCTGCTCATGCGTCGCACTGGGTGAAAATGTGGCAGCGATAAATGTCGGTTAGCTGGATTTGCTACCCCTAGCGCTACTACTGTCACTGTGGTTAACCTGAGAGAAAATGTTTAGCTTATGTCCCTCTGTGGTTTACAGCAACCCAGAGCCTTAAATTATAGAGGAAATTAAGTTTTCAGCGTTCACGGGTTATCTAAAGTGAGGCGGAATATTCTTTGTGTGTTGGTTTGAAAATACGTTATCTACGCTAATACTCGTTCAGAGTTAGCCAAACATCGTTAAGAGCCAAGCCAGCCATATTAGCAACGGAACCTCGTTATTTTGGCCGTTTGAGACAGATAGAACCAAAGCCTATTATTTGAGTGAATTCTTAACTAGAATATGGTTGGATTTTAATTACTGTCCTCACAAGGTCTTGTGTGTGAGTGGAGGTGGGCGGCCTCAGTGGATTTGGTCACTGTGTTGTGGGGCAGAAGTAGGCTGGGCCTCAGGAAACTCCCTGTAGTGTCAAAAGCAATCGGGTCTAAGCCAGTATTAATTAAAGGATCTGGACTGGGCCGAAGGGAGGGCGGTGGGTGGGGGAGTACTGCCTGCACTGTTGCAGTCACAGAGGCTGCTGGGTCACACACACACACACATGCACACAACAACAACCCTTACTCACTGACGGACCAAAACAGCCTCAGAACAGATTATTCCTTATTTGCTTAGAGAGATTATTCTGTTCACATTTTAAGAACCATCATTTAGTCTTTATGGTTTGCTACATGTTGTATTATAAACTAAAAATATGTGATCCTAATGTTAAAAAAGGTTTATTATTTACATATTCTTCTGTGGAACACAAAATTGAGGGGTTTTTTTTAAAAGCAGAATGTCAAGCAACTGTATTGCAGACAATGAAAGTAAGTGGTCCCCACAGCTGGCAGATTAAGATTTTCAGCGTGAAGTGATTTAAATTTTATTTTATTACACAACACAGTCAAATAACATACGACTGTACTCAAATTCTTTAATTATAGTTGGTGAGTGATGGACTACTTTTATGACACTCTTTTGTCTTTTTGAGCGCTTGACCGTCCCCGGTCCCTGTTCACTTTCATTGTGTGAAAGGCAACAATGGCCATTCTTTAAACTTCTGCCTTCTGCTGTCTTTCACAAAAGACAAAAAGTCATAAGGCTTTGAAACAACCACAACAAAGTGACTACACACTACTCGTTTTTGTATGATCTAACCCTTAAAATATTGTTCTACATTTATGTTGTGATTAACAGTTCTAATATGGGAGCATGTGACCCATCACACCTGATACAGAGTTATAGCTAAGTTCCAGCCATGCGTGCTGCATTTGACTAGCCGTCCTGTTGATATTAGCTGTTTAGATGTTATTAGTGCAGGTCTGGTGGAAACATTCATGCCTGAGAGGGTCTGAATCCTGCTTAAATGTGTAATAATGCTGTAAATGTGCATGGTTCATGACAGGTTTCACTCTACTCGCTGACCCAGGGTCAGTGTGTGTGTGTGTGTGTGTGTGTGTGTGTCACAGGCTCTTTGTGGAGTAATGGCAGTAACCAGTCCTGTGTCTTCTCTGTGTTTGAGGGGTTTAAGGTAGAAGGGAAAAATGCACCTCTAATTTTTAGTGTCTAATCCCAGTTTATTAGAGCAATCTGAGCACCAGAAAATGTGATTCAAAGCTTTTGTCGTCATGTCTTTTCTATACGTTTGTGTTTATTTTTGTCCTGTATAGTGAGTATTTTTAATATTTTTTATTAAAGACAGAGAACTACTTAATTTTAACACATTCATGCCGTTATTAACATGTAATTGGTTATAAACTGCTAATGATTAGACTTCAGTTTTAGTTATAATGATTATAATAAACGATCAATCATTTGGCATTGTTTGATTTAAGCCAATCTATACAGCGTCACACAGCATTATACAACATTATAATAAATGTCACTTTTTGCTTTGATAGTGTGTTTAATAGCATGTTGCACTATTCCAGATAAACTGGCACAGATGTTTTAATGTTAAACAAAAATAAAATCTCTAGTTTAAACGAACAGTTTTAGCATTCTTATGTAATCAGTCTTCTTAAAACGATATCAGTATAGAAAGTAATAATATTTATAGCTCTGTCTGCCCATCCTTATCAGTTCAAAATCAATTGAAACTGACCAAAATCAATCATGATATTTTTGGGGTTTTCAGAAGCAGGCGTCAGGTGACGCAAGAGACACACCGGCAGTTACTCGTCCTACCACTAGGGGGCGAGGCAAACCAATCAGGGTGATGCCTGGAGGCTTTAGAGGAAGTGTTTAGGATTAGATGGAACTGCATCCAAAACAACAGAGCAAATAGTCACACAAACATGGTGCTTGAGGTGGAAATGAACTGAATACAAAGTCAGGCCCGAGCTGATTGTTTGATCTGGTCTGGATCTGCACCAGACACAGAGGTCCAGATAGCTCATGGGCGGCATGGAAAGATCATACCTGTGCTAGTCTCTGTCTATCTGTCTATGATTGCATTCTTGCTATTTGTTATATATTCAAGTGGCATGTAGAAAACGCATTTGCCTTTGTGTCACATTTTGCAACAAAACTGGAGACAGCCTCTATGAAGCGTATCCTGCCAGCGCTGGGCCTCAGACACCTGTGGTGTAGATCATCCATCTTCTTATACACACACAGTGCTATGGGTTGTGCCCCTCTGACAACAATCTTTCTGTAAGCATCTTGACGTCTCAATGTAACATTTAAAAGCACAATTCACCCCAAAATTACAGTTCTGCCACCCTTTACTCACCCTCACCCATGTCATTTTAAACCTGTATGGCTTTAATTCCTCCATTAGACACAGAAGGAGAATCTTCAGAACCATGAAGTCATGATGTTTTAGAGGAGGAACGGACCAGAACGGGAACATAAGGAATTGCATTTTCGTTGATCTTCAAGTTCATTGTTTGGAAAGTTGTGGGAGTGAATAAATGATGACAGAATTTTTCTTTTTGGGTAAAATTTTCTGAATTTAGGCTCTGTGGTGCTCTGTTTGTTTGAGCAGCCTGACAACAAAACTGGCTCAACCAATGGTGTGAGTCGGGGGGCGGGATTAACCATTTGTCTGGGTAATGGCAGACAAACGTTCTAGTCTTGGTGAGAATTTTTAGTGTTTTTGAAATCACACTAGATGACACTTGCTTGGCAGGAATAACACGCTTCAAAATTAAATATCTCGTAAATGCTTTTGTGCAGTTACAATTGAAAGCGTTTTGGACGGATTCCAGTTTGTGAGGAAATAAAACGAAGAAAATCAACACCAAATGGGCTTTTGGCACCACTCAGGATAAATAAATTATACAAACATGCTATAAATTACATTCAGTCTTCCCCCAAAACAGTGATCTGTTGAAATGCTGAGGAGTTAAAAACATTTACAGTAATCATGATTTATATCCGTGTGTGTGTG
>JAZGTI010005031.1:0-26486 GCA_036877585.1 Botia kubotai | reverse complement strand
AGACAAATGACATTCTGTGACAACAATGTAGCAGACTTAGGAGATAAAGGTTTGGCTAGTTTGCATAGTTTAGTCAACCTGCTGGTTTATACTGTGACTACGCGATCTGGTGTCATTAAAAATGTGCGTGGGGAAAACAGTCTGAAAGATTGATGACTCATCCTGCACTCTACATATTTTTGTCCAATCAGATACTCTCTAGAATGAGAATGTCCCTCCCACTAATACCCCCGTGATTGACTGCCAAGTAGCAAATAGAAGGGTCAGTGTGAAGCAAAGGATTGTGGGAAATGGGGTCAATACTATGAAATGCCTTTAAGAACATGTTTATTCTTTAAAGCCACACGTGTGTGTGTGTGTGTGTATGTGTGCATGATGCTGAGGGCCCAGACACTTGGAATCATTTAGAGAGTATGTTGAGTGTGGGTGGAAAGGAACGCGTGCCCAGATGAAAAATAAAAGTGAAACAGAGGAGAGAGGAATGAGACAGTATGTGTGATAGACAGAAAAGGGCAAACGAGTGTTTCGAGTCAGATGAGATGGAGAAGTGTTTCGATGGAGAGAAGGTGAACAAAAGGACAGCAGAATAAGAAACAGAGACGGGTGAGACCAAACCGACAGGAACAACAGACACGGCGGGGGAGAACAAGCAAGAGAGAGACAAAGAGAGAAGGAGAGAGAGTGCAAAAAAGCAAGCAGCCCACTCTTTTACCTACTGTTCTCCATCAAGCAGGTTTATAATGGCTTCTGCAGCTCTCAGTTAGGGGAACATCTATTCCTATCACCACGCTGCCCACACGCCTCTCTGACAGCCGCAGGGAGGTACAGTGTGTAGGAGAGAGGGGGAGAAGAGAGAAATAACACAACACATGCAGTCGAGCCCTTAATAGTGCACAGAAAAGCTCCAGACTGTGTTAACCCCATCAACAAAACTGCTTGTTTAAAAACCGTTTCTGATTTTGTCAAAGATAAAATGACAGTAAATAAAATATTTTAAAATCTCCATAAAATAAAAATAGACTTTTGGGACTTTTAGTGACTGCAAAATGTGCAGCTGATACAGGCATTCAAATGTTCAGTCTTCTTGTGGGAAACACAGCCAAAAATATTGATGACTCATCCTGCACTACACACATTTTCAACCAATCAAACGCTCTCCAGAATGTGAATGTCCTTCTTTTAATTATTACAGTATAACACACATTTTCATCATTTTAACACATTAGCCCCGTCACCTATGAATAAATTGCCATTCATATTCCTTCATATTAAGTCATCCATTTTTGTTTTTCCTTTGTGTACTTACACTGTCTCTTTCTTTTCTGTTTGGAGCATCTCTTTTCCCTCTACGTCTTTTCCTCAGCCCATGTGACCTGCATCTGAGAGTGATGTGAAGTGCTGGGTCTGTTTTCCCTGACAGAGAATTCCATCGGAATACCAATGAGATTCCAGCTTCTCCAGAGAGTGCGGTCACCATACAAACACACTGATGTGTTCTGATGGGCCACTGTGATCCAGTAAGAAGCTCTCCAGCACTCCCACAGTAGTTACAAAAGAAATCGATGATAAACCAGTATGGTAGATGCTTTCAAGGGCTGTAATGGCCTGTGCACTCCATGCCATTGTGAGTTCTCTTTTCACGATGGTAAAATATTAACTGATCAATAATAAAGATCTCATAGACTCGCAGAGACTGAATCTGAGTGTCTCCTTAAACGATTTAAATCTGTGTCATGTTACAGGATATAGACAATACTTCACATTTGGAATGATACTAATTCTCTCTTATTTAAACTAAACTACAGGAGAAAATATTCTTTATATAATTGGATGCTCAACAGAACTGCAAAATAGTATCTGACGCGTTTCAGGTTCCTGTGTACTCTCAGTCTCGTGTGTGTGTGTGTTTCCTTGCTGTTAATCCAGAATCACATCTGTTTCCATGGCCTCCATGAAAGCTCTTCTCTTCCACTCTGATCTGAGACCAGCCTCTCCAGGCGAACCCTAACGAGAATCATTGTGAAGAAAATCTCAACACCAGCCTGAGATCAGACTGAGGGACCGTCTTCATAAGAGCGGAATGAAGATCAGCAAAATGAAGAGTCTTGATCTCGCATGAAAACGTGTCTTCATGGCAGATAGTGAAAACAAAGAGTCCGACTCTTTGAACAAGACACAGAGGCACAGATTATAAACCAGTACACAAGACACACAACATGACTGACTCAACCGCTGTGGTCTTCAGACTGCTGGTGTGGTGACTAACATGAGATAAACAGAGAGTGCACTGAAGCTCACCGTGTTCTGGGCACCTCAGACGAGCAGCTGGGTGAGAACATGACAGCACGATTCGACTGGGCTCTTGAGCTGAAAACCATTAAACATCTGCTCATTATCCAGCAGGGTCATCACACGGGCTGATGTCTGGAGATGAGGGATACTGGTAGATGCTTCATAAAGCACGCCATGAAATCTGGAGATTTCAGATGATCTCCACACCTGAGGCTCAGAGAGGTTTAGCTGACATAATCTGACTAAAGGCAGATTCTTGCACACAACATAATAAATGTAGCAGGTCTGTTTGTGCTCGATGCATCAGTTGCTCGATTAGTAAATCATTATTTATCTTGATGGAGTAAAATGGAGTAAAAAATGTCATATCTTTCTTCAGAATATAATAACGTTCTCAATCTTTAAAACAACTTTATTTTTTTGTTAATGTATTTAAGGCTGAATGGACAGAGAAAAATAATAACCAATAACATCAAACGTCAATTCAAGCCTCACGCTTCATTATTGACCCCCAAACAGTCTGTTTTACATGACAATATGTCACATTATGACATGTTATGAAAATGAGCAGCATTTTATGTTGCCTTTATACAAACAGCATCATTTAAGCACAATTTTTATTCTCTACAACAACATAAGTGAGAAAAATCACAGTTACCGGCTGAGGTCTCTCTCTCTCTCTCTCTCTCTCTCTCCATGCCCACCTTAGCGAAGACAAACTCATTTCCATATAAATGGAGTGTAGGCCCGCAGCTCGGCGACTGGACAGAATTGCAAATATTTCATCTCTTGCCTGGAGAGCTCGCTGCTGTCACTCGGCCACCATCAGCTTCATTCTTGCTCTCTCTCTTCCTCTCTCTTCCACTTCATCCTATTGCTGTTCAGCACACCTGATGACATCACTCACACACCTGCGGGGGTCACGGAAGACTCTGGTCACACAGCAGCTGGATGTTGAAATGTAGATGTCATGTATATTCAGATAGTGAGCGAGTGTGTGTGGGGTGTACTTGAGGAAGTCTTGTTTTTCTACTGGGAGAATGAAGGAATAAATAATTCAGTTTTACTTTCCAGCGAGAAAGCAGCTTTTCTCAGACTGATGATGGAGAAATCAACGCTTGTGTGGTTTGTGTGCGCTCACAGCGAAGACTCGGGGGTGGGGGGGCAACGTGTCTGTGTTGTAATCTGTTGTTTAACATTTTTAGTGAATCGCAACGATGCGACTGGAGAAAAATCTGAATGCTAATCAATCCGGGGTACAGTCATAGTACACGTTTAGTCAGTAGAGAGGCAAAAATGTATAAACAGAAACAGACATATATCAAATATAATATATTGTTACATCAGCGGTTGACATAACTTATTTTTTTACAGGCGTATCAGCAGTTTGTGTAAACTACAAACACAAACTTTTAACACATTAGCTCTGTTCCAACTGGCACGCCGACTATCTAGACATCATTTAAAGACAGAATGAACAAAAGCCGATCTAAAAGATACGTACTTTTGGATCAATTCTAAGACAGTAAGGGCAATCCCAGAATCCATTGCAACAACCTCTGTAGACAAAATCCCAAATAACTGACACGATGAAAAATCATGAACTTAAGTTACACTAAATACAGAAAAGTGTTAAAATAAAAACCGATTGCTTATAAATGCTATGGACTGTAAGCTGTAATTGGTCTATGTTCAATAACATAAGATCTATTTATTGCTTCTGTCTGAAACATTAATGTCGTTGATTTGTTTTTAATTGGGATATTTGGGGGATATTTTGGAGATACTCATCTTCGTAAAATCTGATCTGTCATGAATGAAAGAATGTGTGTGTGTGTGTGTGAGAGAGAGAGAGAGAGAGAGGTCTGTTTCTATCAGTCTGATCACATCTGCTGTATGTTGGTTTGTTATTATTGTGTCAGACTGAAGTGCTGTGAGTTCTTGGCATGACAGGCCTGTAATCACACACACACACACACCCTTAACCAACACACACACACACACACCCTTAACCGACACAGAACAGAGTAACACACACACATACACACACCCTTAACCCACACACACACCCTTGACCCACACAAAACAAAGTAACAACCACCCACCCCCACACACACACCCTTAACACACACACACACACACCCATAACCCACAAACATACTCACACACCCATAACCCACACACACCCACATACACAAACGCAGAAGAGAGTAACACACTTTCACACACACATCCACCCACACACACCGGTCACATGAACACCCCGTCATCCCTCCAAACATGACGGGACAGAGCGCATGTGCTCACACCCTCTGACACACTCAAACATGCCATGGACATGAAAACAACACGGATGACACATCAACACGCCTCACAAAGTCTCTTACGAGGACAGACACGTGACACTGAGAATTCTGACTTTATTTACACACGTTCATGTTGTTCCAAAATTGTTTTATTGTGTTAAAAGTGTGGGTAAAAATGTACATTGTGTTAAAAATGGTATTGAGGCCAAATTCTCACGTTAACACAGAACACAATGCATCACTTTTAAAAGATCTGGACAACGAAATCTTTTGTGAGCTTTATATGTTAAGAACTGCATTACAATAATTTACAAACATCTCTGTTTCATCTACTCATAATAACATGATAATAAGTGATGACAGAATCTTTCTGTCACGGGCCGCAGGAGGAAAAGTGAATTCAAGAGTGAGTTTATTTCTTTCCCTCCGCGTCCTTCAACACACACACACACCCACACACACACACACACACACAGTCGAGGGCGTGTTGACCCTCTCACACACTTTCGGTTCCTCTCTGATGATCACGTTTTCCTGATTTGTTTTTGAGCTGAACCGACTCACAGCAGCCGATCACACTTCTGGTATTTTGAAACCACCGTAACTGAACGTGAACTCATGTTGGGCAGCTTTCTGCTTTCACTTTGATGAGGACAGTGTGACAGCAGCTGCGTAACGTTGAATTCCATTCACTTTTGCAGGAATCTGGTCAGAGTTTTCCAGTGGTTCTGTCCTTCATCATGGAATCTGACCTGGAATCTTCTGAAGGTCTGTTTGCACCAGCACATGCCCCCACGCAACCCCCCGCCCCCCAAATGCACTTTCTGCCCACAGGCGCTTCACCCCCTCTTCTGTTTGACAGACGCCCTCCTACTCTTTTGGACCCTGGCCCATCCCGGGGCCCTGTGCGCCCCTGCATTCTTTATCACTGACATGCTGTGTTTACATGGACGTCGTGCTGGAAGCACGTTTTGATTCTGCTCATCAAGTTCATGAACATTCTAGCGATCAAAACCTTTTTTTTTATTTCTCTTATTCCCATTTAAGGTTTAGAAAAACATGGAAGTTAAATTCAGGGAGTTACAGACAGAAACCGCGCCGTGACTTCAGCGGGACGTACAGCACAATAACATTCTTTGTGAACTGACATTTTGAACTCTGCTTTTCATGCATCCTAGTATTGTGTTTTAGTCCTCTATAAGTGCTCAAAATATCCATGTTTGCTTGTTTTTAAGAAGCTGTCCTCACCATACAGCCAATTCACAACACACACACCAGACAGTAGTTCAGAAAGCACTTTTACTCTTTCAGAGTGACAGATTAATACAGTGTTCATGGTTAAAGAGATGCTGTTGGCAGACGTGTGTTTGCAGGGGCGGGAACACAGAACCGTTTGCGGTGTACCAGTTCAGAAGGTCATCTCTTCCCATCACACAGCGCATTTAAATGTCTCTCTGTCGACCTGCTGCATAATTCCTGTTGAATTAAAGGGTCACAGAGTTTAAAATGCTTCTGGCTTCTTCCCATTGTGCAGCTTCCTCCATCCCTGCATCTCTTTCAAAGCTGATGCATGTGATGTACACACATTCTGTACTGTACTGTGAGGTCAGTGGGCCATCATTAAACATGCAGAAACCACACTGTGACCTTCTCAAGCGTGTAACCACACGCGACGCTTCACATGTGACAGCTTCCAGCTACAGCCTACAAACAACCGAAGAGATTTTAATACTTTACAGTTAGAAATGATTTCTCACCTCCTCAATGTACCTTCTTTCTTTCGTGAAAACACAAACCAAGTTTTCAAGCAGAATGTCTGAGCAGCTCTTTTAAACATGAACAAACGTGGATAGTGATTTTAAACGCCAAGCTCCAAAACAGACAAAACATCATCAAATAAACACAATACTAAACAAAACATCTTTTTTGGAACTTGCCATCCGAAATGAAAAAGCTCTGCGCAGACATTCTGTCTGAGATCTTTCTCTGTGCCGAACGCAGAAAACAGAACAACACTCGTTGAGTGAGTGTTGAGTGAGTAAACAATGACGGCTGATTATTTTGTTTGGTTTGTTTGTCTCTCGCTCCAGCAGCGTGTCTGGAGGCGGTTGAGTGCAGACACACTTTCACACTGAGGGGTTGGTGAATGTGGAGTGGGAGGCAGCTGCAGTAAGCGTCCGGCTCAAAGACTCCGCACAGATGCGGCACCATCGCACCTACACCCAGCGCTCTCCGCTCTGTCTCTCTCTTTTACCGGAATTGCCTGTTTTTCCGAAAGCCCTCGGCTGGCTGAGTTGCTCAGTCTCCTCTTTAAGCCACTTTTGGTTTGAATATTCGTGTGTAGAAACAGACCATCACGAGATATGGACTTACTGTATGTGCTTGATGTTAAATAAAGGTTCAGGTGGGTTGTGGTTGTGTGTTAATTAGCTGTACAGATCCATCCTGGTGAACTTACACTTGCTAGATATTTTTGCATTTTAAACGAAATAACATTTTAAAAAGTCAATTTAATGCTGGTGTTACACTGAAGAACTGAACGTGCTCAAATGTTTCTGTTGGTGTTTAGACGCGACTTGTTTTTCAAATAAAGATAAAGTGTGTCAGTTTTTAAAGTTAAGTTGTTTTCTATCACAGCTTAATGCAGTTAACTGTAAGTCATCTGTTCTTAGGTCAGTTTTTAAAAGTTAAATCTGTACTAGTTTAAACACATATAAAAATGTGGGACAGTCTTGGGGTGAGGTATTTTGTGTTACTGTCCGTCCAGAACAGAACATATTGTGTTCCAGGGAATTTAAAGAACAGTGTTCTAGTGTTCTAGATTGGCCTGTGCTTTAAAAATAGTAAATCCTTCATGTTCTGCCCTGTTTACCTCAGGGAGGAGAGGTCATGCTTGAAGGCCACCTGTGCTTGAAGAGGGTCATCATGTCTTCTGTCACATGTCCTCAAACCCTTACATCTCAAGTGTGGATCTGCAGGTGGGCAAGTTAAGTATGTGTGCGTGTTCGAGGTTCTTTGTATCCAGATACTCCACCCCAATTAAAATACATTTATATTCATTAACTATCATTAACCAAATTTTAGGAGAAAATTAGAGTTACACCAAATGTACAAAAAGTACAAACATGACAGCTGAAAATCACAGACATGACAGAAAGACCATTTTTGGGATTGTGTGAGTGAGTGTGTGTGTTGAGGCATGCAGCATGACCTGTAGCTCCATTTTGGCGCTTAACAAAACAAGCTCAAGTGCAGCTTGGAGTTAAAACAGTCAGCATTCCCTCAAACTCCCCGATTCACCCCTCTCTGATTCTTCTGTTCTCATTTTCTTGCTGTTCCTCTCTGCCCCTTTGATTCATACATTCCACATGGTTTTCCGCCCCAGAATTCCTTAGTGAGGGGGTGGATGTTTGAAACCAGCATGTGAGGGGGCGAACGAGGGAGTCACCAGCACATGCTGAAGGGGGATTGTGGGGGAAGGCAGCTGTTTCCCAAAACAACAGCTACCGTGTGGGGTTCTGTAGCGATGTGAGAGATCTTCTGTGAAAACAATATGAGATTAAACAGCTGTTTTCCACAGAACAGCCAACCCCACTCATGAGTTCATCTCACCTTTTCCCCGGGCCCTGGGGGTGAGGTGATCTGTGAGAGCCCCCTTCTGGTGTGGTTGTGCTACTGCAGTGTCCTCACAGAACTTCTGCGGCCCACTGCGCACGCAGCACAAGAATATCTGTCTGCTTAATGCGAATCAAGTCTTTAGAGGGCAGTTTAACAGGTTCGTATTTGATACTTTTCGAATATATAATATATATATATATGTTGTTGTGTATGTTGATGTTATTTCTAAATATTATTACAAAAAACATGATGAATATCTCATGAAAAATTGGAGGTAATTTTTACTTATTTCTCTTTTCGCAGGCGTTTAAAAATAGGCCAATTTCTGAAGCACACACCTAACCCAGGTTTCTGCTCGCATCTGTATAGTGGACCTTTAGGCTCCGCCCCCTGATACCAGCTTCATCAGATCATAGTAACAGCATTGGTACATTACACAGACGAAAACTCACTGCAGACGCTTGTCACAGACTCAGACTGCTGACTCAGGCCCGTTGTTTTAGAACAATGACAAATGATTCATAAGTTGATGAATTCACAAAATGAATTGTAGACTGTTGAGCAACAGAAGAATTGAACACAACATTGTGTCACATGACAACGCCGACGTGTCAAAGGTCACTCTGTAGCCTTCGATCTGTATGTTTCATCACCTGTTTGTTTGGTTTCGTTCGCTCTGTCCTGATCGAACAGGTTTGTACGGGCGAGTCAGTGTGTGGGCTGATAAGGGTGGGCGAGACAGGAAGAGGTGGGCGACCACAGAACTGCATTTCCTTGTGTCTCTCGATCGATTCAGCTCTTACTGAACCAGCACACACCCACGTGACTGCCGCAACACACGTGTCTGTTTAGTCCTGGACTCTCACGTGTACGAGAAACACACATACGTGATGCTCCATTCTCACAGTGGTGCTAATATAAAGCTTTTCGTGTTCTGGCTAGTTTTGGATGTTCAGTTTACACATTAGAGCCCACATGACACACACACACACGACACACACACATGACACACACACACAGTTTCACAGGCACTTCATTCAGAAAGCTCATCCTAGGGGACGGTTCACGTAGTGAAACGATCGGACTCACACAACCTCATTATCTAAACCAGAGAAAAATGTTGGATTAGAACAGGACGGCATCTATTTATATTATATTTATACTGCTCTGTCCAATGATGTTTCTCTCCAGCTGCTCCACATGCAGCCAGACATTAGCAGAGAATCCATTAGCAGAGAGAAACACATTGTTGCTCTTTGTTTATACTGCTGGCCAAATATGATCAGCACTGAGTTTGTGTGTGTGTGTGTGTGTGTGTGAAGATGCAAGTGAGTGAATCTCATAAAACTATTTCCTGTTCACCAGCCGAAATTAAATCAATAATTACTGATGACACAGCAAAAAGTGAAGAAAATTGTTGGGATATTTGGGACATTTTTATCATGACAATTAAGCATATTTTTAAACATGTTTTATTGTAAAAGCAATTCGTATGTAATTGTGTAAGGTGAGTTAGATCAGCAGGAAGTACAACACACAAGATGTAGCAATACAGAAATTCTGTACCGCTGATATAACATTTCATGATAGTTTCTGGCAAACGATCATGAGAATTTGCCTCATAGTAATCCTAATTATACAGTCAAATGCTTAATCCCATGAAAATAATGCCACAATATGAGAGAGAAACTAACATGTGCGCTGAGATCCAGCCAGCTGTGAGAAATATGACTCTTTAAAGTAGCTCTCAACCGCCTGCTGTGATTTTAATGTTTTTCACCCGCAGGTGAATTATCACCTGTCTCTCACATCAAAGCAGCTTGTATCACATTATCATCCTCTGACACACACACACACACAGTGTTTCTGTAAACACTGGATTAATACAGTGTCCATCAGTGGATGAGGAGGAACACTCTGAGAGAGGAACACTATCATGAGATAACTATACTGGTGTAGCTTTTTTGACACCGTACATACAGCTACAAATCATGTTTATACATCAATACAAATTTATCGATCTGTGTTGACAAGACGGCGTGTCTGTTGGTTGCCATGGCAGCGGTAAGCCTCCGCGAGAGAGAAAGAGAGAGAGAAAGACGGCGGGTAGAGGGTGGAGCGGAAGTGCGTCAGCCGTCGAGCGCTGGGACACGCCCACTGCAACGAGCGTCGTTGGATACAGACGGGCAGTGACGTCATACAACAAAGCAGCACACTTCCGTGGTAACGTGCCGCGATTACAGCCCCGTGCACGTCATTGCTTATGTGTTTGCAGTGCAGATATTAAAACCATATCCGTTGTATTTATGTACACTGCCTGATGTTGCTCAGGTGTAGCTTGGTGTCATAGGAGTATCAGTATGTATTGTACAGGTAGGATGCAATAGATAGAAAGTATACATACATTTCCTAAGTATTTAGGTAAGTATTAAGTATACATTTTTTTAAGTGAATCATACTCCATGACAATCTGCTCTCCGGGGCTAGCAGGTATGGCCAGTTGCTATGACAACAGGCCAGCATGTGCTCTTCTTCGGTGGTGACGTGGTGAGAGAGAGAGAGAGAGAGAGGGTCTCTGGTAGAGATACAGACAGGACGTTCAGCTGGAGAGCAACACAACAGCCTATGCCCACTCAGAACAGTGTGTGTATCTCTCTGTGGATAGACACACATGCAGCTTTCCACCTGCACAATACAAGAGTGATCGAAGCACAGACAGACTACCATCGGCAGACTACCATCGGCATAGAGAACATTTTACAGAGGCGTGTGGTTACATCACCCTTAAGCAATCGTGTGAAAGCAGGTCACTTCATTAAAGCAAACGTCTACCATCAGTCTTGGACAGCAAATAGAAAATAATAAATCTGGGTGTGTTTAATAATAATGTGAGATGTATTTATAGAACATATAGTCTGGACTGAAAGACAAATGACTCACAGGTGTGTGAATATATACCTACAAACACATCGTGGTGATTTATAAGCACCCGACAGTACCAATAATAAGGGCTGAGAATAATGAAGTTAATAAAGTCAATCCAATCCAATGTCTTCCGCTGCAAACTGACGGAATCAAAGTGTCTTTTGAAATACAGTCTCACCTGCACTGCTACATCTGTGCAGTGAGCCGCCTCGGATTGTTACTCTGTTACTCTATAAAAAGTTCTTCTGGTTTCATGGTTTCCAGGAGGGTTATTGGTAATGTGCAAGGTATGGTGCTCAGATACGCTCATAAATGTGATTCTGGGAGTATGTAGCAAGTGTATGGTGTGAATGAAGATGCGTCCTTGTGCGCATATGCCAGCAGACAGTAGAATCTCTTATAATGCGGCCAACAAAAGCAGCAACCGCGGCTCATCCGCTCCCGCAGCGAGCCTGTAAACACGAGCTCTCGCTTTACCTGAAATATACAAGCAGATATCATTTCAAATGATGATGCTAAAGTTTACTGTATTCCGATTACAGCCGTGTGCATTTCAAATGATGATGCAAAAGTTTACCGTATTCAGATTACAGCCATGTGCATTTCAAATGCACTACATATAATTACATAAAAATAAAGAATAAGATCAGGTCAGAGTTATTAATTAATTTGGGATATTGATAAATTATCAGTCTGTAGGTCATGATCACAGTATACAGTATGTTTAAAACTGGTAAACAGCTAACCAGACTTGCTAGATTAGCAGAATCACAGTCGTTCAAAATACGATGAGACGCATGTAATTACTGCCCCCAACTGGTCAAGTAGATAATTGCACAGGATGAAAACAGAATTACTGGTTTCTACAATGGAGGCCCTGTAACATTGTGAAATTAGTTCAGTGATTCAGTGAAAGAGGTTTCTCATAAGTAGTTTGAATATGTTTGTTGACTGTGTAAACATGTCGTGTGTTCATCAGGTTGGGTGGAAAGTTTTGGTGAGGTACAGGAAGAGTGTATGTGTGGGTGCTGAAAGCAGAGAACCGCTCTGATGGTTTCGTGATATTTATAACGCGACCGGTTCACCCCTGCTCTTGCATGCTTTCACTTGTCTTTATCCAGGTCACTGCACACCTCTGCTGTTATTTATAGTTCCTCACGAGAGCAAATCAGGTGCTGTGCACTGACACGACAACAAACCCACCACAAAATCCTGAAATTATAGCGAGACCTGAGGTCATCGGTGCGGTATTTAATAATCTTTAAATCATTGGATTTGTTATGATGCTGCATACGTTTGGTCACTACAGGATGTAAAACGGGGCATTTGATCCGTTTTGCATTTCTGATGTCAGCAAAACGAGCACGTTTTGGGAATTTGCTTGGCAAAGGATGAGAAAGAGTTCGCATACGATATGCCATCCCCTCTGTCTGACTGTTCTAGGTGAGAGTTAATTAACTGTTCTCGGGTGGGGTCGCTGCCGCCCTGCAGGGGTCTTCGGTCTGCCACATTGTTTAGGGTGTTAGAGAGATGCATAGCAAATGGCCGACACCATTGATGTGGAAATTGTTATAGAAGCTCAGTGATTTGTCTTTCACAAGCTATTATCAAGTGATATGAGGGCTGTTTTCCTGATCCATTTCAATTGCAATACTGTTAAAACCTTCTTAAGCATGTCCGCTATTCCAGCAATAACAATCTGCATCCAAAGTGAATTATTATCGATTTATTTAAAAATAATTTACTATTATCAGTTTTTGTAGTGGATACAATGTTAGACATTGTCCTTTTTCTTCCGATAACAGCATTGTTTAAAAAAAAAGAAGCAATTACATTTGCATTTATCCGTTTAGCAGATGCGTTTATCCGAAACGACTTACAAAGAGAGAAAGCATTTAACATTTTACCCTAAGAACCAAGATGTAACTATTTTAACTGTTACATTTTCAAGAAACAACTAAAAACTCATCTTTTTCGTCTTTACTTCCTTGACTAATTTACTAACACACCCCCACTTCTACTAAAAAAACKTATACTGTGTTGAAATACCTGAGACCTGTCTATAGCACTTATTCACTGTTGCCTCTTATTGTGATTGAAGTTGCTTCCTTGTCCTCATTTGTAAGTCGCTTTGGATAAAAGCGTCAGCTAAATTACTAAATCTAAATGTAAACTGCTTAAAAACAACCACACAAGGTTCTTACATGAAAATACAAACTCTTTATCTTTACTGTTTCTGCTTGTGTATGTTTATGAGGAAAAAACCCCTATACATATTTCACATCCATGAAATTGGTCAATTGAAGAAATTGGTAAGGCAAGATGTTGGGTTGCGAGGCTTTTTAGAAGTTTTGGGATGTCTTTTAATTCAAATGTGGATGCTGAATGAGGGATTTATAGGTTAAAATGTCTTTTAACTCCACACTCATGGATAGCCAACATCTCCAAAGTTCAGCATCACGGCCTACCCAGACATGTGCCGTGCTCCTGATAGCCTTTGTTCAGTCACATTGTATCTAGACCCAAAAAGAGGAGAAAAAGAAAACAGTTTTTTCTGTAAAGTGAAAAATAATTATTTATGTGCCCCATGCTTCTGACAAATATTTAGGAAAGTGGAAACTAACCACTGGATTATACAGACGGTCAGCCCAATGATCTTTAGTAATATCTTACACAAGCAACATTAAAGTAAACATAAAACAAACTTGAGTTTTAACTTTTTAAAACATGCTCTGGTCATATTATAATGTTCTTTATTCATGTAGATGTGGGCTGGCCGTGTGGCCACGCCCCCCGTGATTTGCATTCACGTGATGTCTTTAAACGGGCGCCATTTTCTGCTGCCGGTCTCATTGTGTCGCAGTCTGCGTGGTGTTCAGCAGCCGTTCTTTGTGTCCGAGAATCACTGAGGTAAAACACTCTTTCTTTCGTTGTTTCGTGGTGTATAAGCACTTGTCGTATTGTCGTTGTGCATTTTATGTATCTCTGTGTTATGATGCTCGCGCTTTAGTCGTATTTCAGCGTTTTTAAAGTACGCGTGGGCTTTCCTTTGTGTGGGTGTGCGCATGTGCGTGCGTTTCATTTAGCATTTAGTCTAACAGTTTTAAACCTCTAACTACACATTTAATACAATTATTACACTGTTATAAGTATATGGTGACCCGGCGAGATTTTGTAGTTCTTTTTGTAGTCATGTTCCTATAAAACCAAGCTACACAATGTTTGGCCTAGCTCTACTAACCCAGTTCACTAAAGTTAGTAACGTGAGGGTTTTTTAAACGATTTTTCAATAAAATCTCGTTATATATCACACAATATGACGTGGAAGGTCGCAAGTAAGCTCGTTTCTTCGGGGTAAAATGGCGGCGGCACGTTGTGAGGCGGACACGAGCAGAAAATGGCGCTTCTTTGTGGCGCACTTTCAGACGCACGTGGCGCCAGAAGTTTTCGTTTTGACCAGACGAGATCTTAGTTTCTGCTTTTTGAACCGTATGCAATTCTATCCACAGATATCACTCAACATGTCTGACGAGGGAAAGCTGTTCATTGGTGGTCTGAGCTATGATACCACCGAGCAGTCACTGGAAGAGGCGTTCTCCAAATATGGAACTATTGCCAAAGGTTTGTGCTTTAATTTTTTACCGTTTTAACGTGTTCTGTTTAGTTAATCGTCTATTTATTTATTGAATTATTGTTTGTTTTCAGTGGATGTTATCAGGGACCGTGAGACCGACCGGTCCAGAGGGTTTGGTTTCGTAACATTTGAAAACCCAGAGGACGCAAAAGATGCAATGGCTGCAATGAATGGAAAGGTAAGAGAGGGACGGTTTGATGCTGTTCCAGGTGCTTGTGGGTTTCTCTCAATAACACGCATTGTTTCTTGCAGTCTGTCGACGGCCGCATGATCCGCGTTGACGAAGCCGGCAAGTCCGGAAGATCTGGCGGTTTCAGGGGCGGTTCTGGAGGTGGCAGGGGGTTCTTCAGGGGAGGCAGAGGTAGAGGTGAGTTTATACTCACTAGCATATCTTAACTCAGAGACGTGATTATCAATACCAGTATGTGTGTTCGTGTTGTATGCGCATACGCTGATGGCTTGTGTTCAACAGGTGGTGGAGGCTATGGTGGTGACAGAAGCTATGGTGGGGACAGGAGTTTTGGTGGTGACCGAGGCTATGGTGGTGGTGGAGATCGGAGCTACAGCGGAGGTGAACGTTCCTATGGTGGAGATAGGAGCTACAGCGGAGGGGAGCGTTCCTATGGCGGCGGTGGATACTCCTCCAACAGGAGCGGGGGGTACTCCGGGGGCGGATACAGGGACAACAGGTGAGTTCTGAGAATGTGTGGTGACTGAACACTAGGTGCTTTTGATGTCTTGCTACTCTAACACTAATGTTAGTTCTTAATCTCGCGTGACTTGTAGGAACCAGGGAGGCTACGAGCGCTCCGGTGGCTCCTACAGAGACAGTTACGACAGCTACGGTATGTATCGATTGTTCAGCGTAGCCGAAGGGCGACGGCCCTCGGCTTTATATGTAGAATAACTCGGAACACCAATACTGGTCCACAGAGTTTCCTTACCATACTAGACCGCCATGTTTGAGATCCGGTCAACTTGTGTGCCTTTGCCATTGCTTACCAAAGTCTAAAACCATAAACCACGTTTTCTCAATGTGCGACTTCAGTCGGTTCCATGATCGGATATAGTCCAACCTTGTTGGAACGAATCATGCAAATGAGTAGTTTTGGTGTCGGTTCACTGTTTGGAAAGGTTGTTCACAATGCTGCAGTGCCTTTACACTTCTGCCTACTTCTTGTCCTCAGCTTCACACGAGTAAAAATTCCTGATTGCAAGATCATCCCTTCGCTGGCTGTATTTAAAAGATGTGCTCTTGGAAGACCTTTGTTTTTATTTTTTTGTTTTCTGGCTCAAGTGTTCTATTAAAGACTAAATTTTTTTTATATCGTGTTGAGTATCTATAAAGATGTTCCTCTCAGGGGAACAGCCTAAAATCCTTCAGTTACTGTGATTTAAACCTGTTGAGTTTTCTTGTACCTGCCGCTTTACCCTTCAATGTGTTACAGACGCGTGCGAGGGTTTGAAATTGTCTTTGTTTTCCTTTTTTTTTTTTGTATGTGTTCAAGAAACTTGTCTCCAAACCATGCGTGAAAATTGACCTGTCCAACACAGCCTGACAGCTTCTAAAACCAATTTCTTCAAAGACCGTTTGGACCAATTCTTAATAGCAGCTTACTGGATGTGCTAAAGGGCATTTACGTAAAAACCCTGAATTTTAAAGCATCAGTTTAGCCATACAAATATTCTAATCCGACCCTTTATAGAAGCTTTAAGCTGTGATGTTCTCCTGCTGCCTCCGTTTTGTGATGCATTCCTTTAGTGAAGCAAGGCAGGCTTGTTGCGTTGAGTTGTCACTGGCAAAACTTCCTTGATGCTAAAGATTTGTGAATATTCATTATCCAAAGAGTAAACTACACGAACGGACTTAGAGCTCCTCCACTCCTGAGGTACTTTACTCATTGGACAGTCTATATTTATATTTTTAAAGATGATGCTGTGGACTAAAATGTCCTCTTCAATGTCAAGATTTTGTTCCTTCGGGGGGAAGAATGGGCTCTGTTCTGTATGTCAACACTTCACAATCCTTATTCTCTTTTTGTGTTAATCTGGCTTCATGAAGCCCATTAAAAATGGATGGAAAAAGATCTGATTTCTTGTGCCTCCGATATCAATAAGCTCAGAACAAGCTTAGATAAGTGTCTTTAATATTTTAGTTTAATTTTGGGAAGGTTTTTAGTAGGGGTCTTAATAAATTAATAAATTGGGAATAGCCTTGAATTAAACCTAGTTTATTCAACATGCAAAAAGTAGACACCGTGCTGTTGTGCTATAGCAAACAATTGCTCTGTAATAATGCTTCATTGGATCAAAGAGTTTTCTGCTAGCAAATCAACAATGTCCTTGGAGAATGAAGTGTTGTGCCTTCCGACTCAAGAATCCTGAGATGAAAGCTGCTCTCTTGGCTAGGTCTTTTGTGGAGATAGGCCCTGTGTTGTGAGGTAAAATCTTTTGCTCTCCTGTACGCATCCTACAACAGTTCTCATTGTCCATGTTTCCTTCCAATAATGACTCGAGCAGTAATAGGACACCCAGACTTTGTCAACCAGGTTCCACAACCCCCCCTCAAAACATGCTGCATGACGACACTTTGGTAGTTTTATCGTGCTGGTGACTAATTCCACATGTGGCCATTGAAAAGAGATATCTTATATAAGTATACCTGCTGAACTCACATTTTGCACCCTACCCAAAGAATGTCTTTGTCAGTTGAGTAAGTCACTTGCCAAAATAAAAGCTCTGAGATGTAGCTCCTGCGTCAGGCAGTCCTGTAAAATGTTCTGGCCTTTATCCCTCAACATTTCGCACAGCTTTCTTACACGTTTAGAAACGTTTGTGTAGCTCTTTATTGAAAAGCTTTGCCCATGCATCATTTAAACTGGTTTTCCACCGGTTCTGTAGAATGAAATGGTCTTTTATTTTTCAGGTTGAGAGATGACGGTGCTAGACTAGGACGCAAGAGAAACGTGAAAACAAGCTAACCGCTCGTGGTTTGTGGTGTTGAAGGAGAGGTATGTAGCTGCTAGATTATATTTCTAGAAGAATTGATTTAATGAGTGAATGAAGCTTCCACTGATCTAATCCTGACGATGTAACTCAAAATGGCAAATGTCTGCAACTAGCGTATCTAGTGTGAAGAAAATTGTACAAAATGAAAGTTTGTGATTGAAGGAATTGTCTTGCTGCCGTCACTTTCAGCTGTTAAATGTGAATGTTTGATGTCATTTGTCTGGTGTGACTCAGTCTGTGAATTCTTGTTTCAGATCTTTCATGGAGAACATGGAGAACTCCTGCTGAAAGAACATGTTCCACATGACATCTGGAGTGAAGATGTTGCTGTGTTTTTGCTTGTATTTGAAGTCTTGTAAGATCATCGAGTAATAAAGCTTTATTTTGATGTTGGTGTCATGTCAGATTCTCTCCCCTTTATTGAAACCGTTTATTAAAAGTTTGACATCTAAAACTGTTGACCACAAGGTGGCAGTCGAGTCTAGTTACAGCATTGATGTTCATTGGCAGAGGAAATGAAAACAGCCTTGTGGAGCTACACGAGTTAGTCTTTATTAGTTAGTCTGATCTTAGACAAATTGTGATTTCAGATACATTTTTTATTTCGTGTCTAGTTGTTAACAGGTGCCGTCTGAGGCGATGGTTTCATGATGTCATGAATCCACGGCAGGTAGTGAGAAATTTGTGTGTACATTGTTAGAAAAGTTGTAGTCGCTGTGTGATAAGAGACAACGCCGTGTGCGACACCCCCACAAATAAGTGGACCTCCAGAGTAGCCCTGTCAATGATATTGTGTTTTGATGAGCTTTATATAAACCATCGAAACAAATAATTAAAGAGTTTCAATGGGACAAAATATACATGCCTGTGGAAGAGGGGTTGTGGTGTTGGTGCACGGTGTCCCGTGTGTTACAATGTATAGAGTCTATAAGAGTCATGTTTACTTCTCTGAGGACACCCAGAACCTGTTGCTTCTCCTGCAGGCCCCAGCCTATAACCATACAGTCCTCAGATATGCTCTCGTTCTCAGTTTTTGGCAGCGAGATGATACCCACGGTCTCACTTATGTTAGCTGCCATTTCAAGCTAAATGGGAAGGTGTTGTGTTTTCGTTTGAGCAGATAACCCATACGTACATTTAATTTCTGTAAACAGCAAAGATGTACCTTTAGAAGCATGATGTCATCACCTGGTTGTTTCCTAAAACCTGGATGTGGAATGGATTCTGCCCCCATACCATCAGGTAAAACCTTTGTGTCATGGACACCCAAATACACCATAGGCTTACTAGAGCGAACACACAAAAATGTGAGCCCAAGAGGATCTGCTGAAATCAGACCAAGCATCAGAACGGATGTTTTGATGTCCAACCCATGACTAAGTTGTATGAGATCATGTGTTTTATTTTTATAGTTCAATCAAAGTCACTAAATGTCTGTTTTATGTGGGAAAGCATTGGTTACAAGGTTCATGTAATAAGGCCCATGTGATTATTTGTTTTCAATTGGACACCTAATTTTATCGACTTACCGAATTGTTGCTTTGCAGTGGGCAGCTGTCATCACGAAATCTTCCCTTATCAAAAAACCACTGCACGTTGACAATGAGTTATTAATAAAGACCATGTACGGCCAGCTGTGTGGAACCGACACGTTCTCCATCATATGTTGAGCTTTGCCGACCCCTAAAAGATGGTGTTTTAAAGTCAACCATTTAACACTCAAAGCATCTTCAGGACTTTAGCTGATGTTCTCTGTTCATGTTGGTGCTTGTAAGCAACATCAAATGTAACAAGACTCTAGAACAAGGTTATGATGTGAAGTAAGTACCTGTGATACAGGAGCAGCAGGGCAGTCAGACAGCAGAAGATGCACATCGCAGCTGTTGCTCAGTCACACTGATGTGTCAACCGCATCCTCTTCTGTTTTTATACAGAACCTATACCAAGAAACGCGTCATGCAAGTCCCACCGTAGTGGCACTGAGACTACGTTCTTGTGAAAGTGTATCGCTGAAGATGCAAGCGTGCAGGAGAAACCCAGGCTGTTGTTTGTAATGAATGCTCTTTAGGCATCATGTTATTATGTGTGGATAGATAACCCTCAAGATGATTCTCCACTCATCCATGTGGCTTCATCATTTGTGGACTGATGGTTGAGATGGGCGTTTAACCTATCCCATGCATTGACGTGCTAATTGTTGCGCCGTTGCAGAGATGCAGATTACAGTTGTTAATTGAGTGGAAACTGCAGGGGTACAGATGACAAACAGCGTCTCATCTCCTCTGCCCCGCTGCGTTGTGTCATCTGCTTTTACAGTGATTGTGTAATACACGACTGTAGAGATCTTCAGTGAGGTCCTCACAGATGCACAGTTTAGCTCGCGCCCTAATGAACCTAAAGCAGCTAATCAAGGTCTGTGGAACTGACATGAACCTCCAGGCAGGTGTCTGGATGTTTCTGGAGTCTGTGGACCTCCAGGATCATGCACTGGAGACCCCTGCTCTACTGCGTGTATCAGAAATACTTGGACTCACAAATTTAGTAGGCCAGATTTTAGAGGTTCAAAATCCATTTTCATGACCTTCGTTACACGTCTTTGGTGAACGTAGTAAAACGCTAATTCAACAAAAACGTTCTGAAAATGTTTTAAGTTAGCGATGAGGTCAAACAGTTCTTAAATGCTGTATGATGTTATATGTTTGCTTTAGAGATGCAAATACGACAAGCAGGAGCACAGGAATGCCCATAGAGGAACTTCTCACGTCTAGACTGAATGTTCTTCTCATACCTGAAGCACAGGATGTTCCTGGAATGATTGTGAAGGTTTCTCTGAGAGTGAGGTGGTGGGTATGTGTTGCATGCAGAAGACCAGGTCTTCAGGAGTAATGGGTATTACAGAAGGAGGTGTGGAGAGGCTGAGCTCAGGAGACGGAAGGAGCAGAACATTTACCAGCAGACATATTAGAAGCAGGAGGTTGACCGAGCTGTGGTTAAGCAATTACACGTCACGATCAGTGATCAGAGTAAAATGACGGCTGGCCCATCAATCACTGCGCAAATCATTATTATTATTAAAAATAGAAATGACAACAATGCGGTTCCCAATAGGAAGAATTAATAATGATGTACCATGTGATGCTCCAAAAAGTTATAGCTGTAATTTTGATAGAAAAATCAAACGTTTGTTTGAAATCTAAAAGCCTGTTTATATGTGACAAACATTTAACACAAACCAAATAGGTATTATGGTTTCCTATATACTCAAAATACACTGAAGATAATCAACCTTATGTCAATTAAAGTAAAGTGACATTATTTGTCAAATATGGTAACCCATACCCGAAATGTGACCTCTGCAATTAACCCATCACTGGTGAGGTGTGAACATGCACACACTCGGTGCTGGAATCAAACCAGCAACCTTCTGATTACAAGCCCGACTCACTAACCAGTAGACCACAACTGCCCCATCGCACAACTGCCCCATCAATATCCACTGCTCAACATTTTAAAGTGTTTTTATTTTCAAGTGGATTTCTGGGTTCATCTTTAGAAAACAAGATAATTGGGCACTTCAGGAAATGAGTCCACAGTCCAAAAGTGCTTCAGAATGAGTGAACGACTAAAACTGGCAAACTAAACATGTCAACAAATGAACACATTCATGTGATTGCAGCTGTGTCAACATTAAAAACAAGCAGAGAACTGCGTCAGTATTACTACTATTAAATCAGTTGTTTCTTCATATTTTGTTTTCTGTTATTAAAAAGGTAACTCATGCATGAATTTAATGCAAATATGTTCGTAAAAGTAGAAAAATACAATACTAAACATTTAACCAATTTAAACCCTAAAACCAGCAGCACTAGTTTGTTGAGTTATCATGGTGCTGTAAAAGTGTTTGTGCACTAGTCATCAGATTAATACGAGTGTGCGGTTAACCGTGTTATTTGATCACTGTCAGATTAAGACTTTAAATTGATCTCAGGTCTGAGATGCAGTTTTATCAGCATATCCTGTAAAGATGATGCTGATCGAGTTCTGAGGAAATTCCTGTGTAGATAAACACTTTATCTGACTCAACAAGATCGACATGTTAAGTTATTATTTGCTTATGTTCTAACGTTAGGGTTAAGAACAAGTGTTTAGATTCTGAATTAATTTTATTATTACTCCTAAGATTTGAAGGCAAGTAAAACTGCTACATGTAAAAAGGATGAAAGAAAACGTTCTTTAATGTTTTATAGGAATGTAACAGTCTGGAAAGCGGATCTGATATATTTCCAAACAGCTAAACTACTTTTTCAGATACTGTAAAATACTGTAAAATACTTTGATGCTGGTTGCCTAGTTCAAAAGTAAACACTATTATCGTATACCAGAGACCAGAAGCTAAAACACAGTATGTTAGTGACCAGCAACGTACGTTTGATACGTTCAAAAAGGGTGAATGTGTTTCTCCTAACCGAGTCTTTTAAACACATCTGCAAAACGTGCACAACTGTATCTGAATGTGTTTATGAGTGAGGACAGACTGAATCAGGGATGTGCTGATCGTTTCTGCAGACACAGAGAAACAGAGTTCAGCAGGGATCCGAGAATGAATATCTCATGATCTCCCTAAAGGACATCCAGCAAGACCCACAGAGTCAGTTTCTGACCGAGACCCTGTTAATATTCATCAATGGTTCCCGAGCTGTCTCACTGTTGAGTTGACCACAATGTTTTCTAGAAGAATGACGTATCAGTGGTTCAGACTAAGAAAACAGTTTGGCCACTTAGTATCCAAAACCGAGAGGTGACGACTTACAGTCTCACATGTCTTTCATTTGAACTCCTGGACAAACACACTTGTACCAAGATTGAACCCAAACCAGTTGCTTCTCAAAGAAGCATCTTGTGTTTCCCGTGAGGAGACACAGGTGGAATACAACAGTGAAAACATCTGTTGGGTATTTTTGTTGTTACTGAAAGCATTTCTCTTTGGAACTCTGTGTACAGCAGAAACAGACGTAATGAACCAGATCAGACTTCTCTTGGTTTAAATGTTTTTTATGTCATTTGTACATCTCAGTATTCAGAGTATTATTACTCATTTTTTATATATTCAAACCTGCTTTTTTACTCATTGTTTGTTTTTGTCTTTTTAATAACCACATCTTAATTCTTTTGCTGTAAATATATGATTGTCTTATTACAATTTTGTGTCTCAATTTTTTGAAAACGACCACAGCCCTAAAAACCCGGTTAGCCTAAACCTATCACTGGCTCTACAGCTAATCTTCCAATCTGATTGGTTAATAGAAGTTGTTTAGATCAACAATGTTGATCCAGAAACATGCCCTATTGGATACCGTCCACCACAGGAGTCATCAAAATACATCCCCACGTTCCCTTAATCTTTGTATTAGAGACATTTCTAGGTCATGCGAAGAGTCTCTGGAGACCCCGATTGGGTGACAGGATGCAGTACAGCATCCAGGAAGCAACAAGCAGCCATGGGAGTCAAACCAGCGCCCGCTTGACCCGGATCACATCGCGTTCTCACGGAGGCGTGTAACGCGTGGACGCGCGCGTTCAGCTCGTCTCTATGTCTTCTCATCAGGATGAAAGTGTTTCCTGGAGGTCGATCGGGCCCGTATCCGAGCTCACCAAGAGAAAATGTCGCTTGATCTACTCGTCGGACGGACGCGACGCGGATGTTTGTCTGTTTTACGTGAGCGGCGAGTTCTTCGCGATGGACGCGCGCTGCGCTCATTCAGGTCTGGCGTTGCCGTAAATCTTAATCTGTGTATTGATTCTCAAATCGCTGTGTACGGATGCATGGCTACTTCGGCTAGCCCGCAAGCTATCAACAATAACACAAATGCTAAACGTGCGTTGGACGCGTTGTGTGTTGCGCGATGTTTTGTGTCGTTCCTTCATGATGCACCGCGGTAACTATAGCAACCCAAATACTGGTTGGTGTTTAATGATGCAAGCGTGTAGAGTGAGTGTGCGGCTGTGTTTTAGGAGGTCCTCTGTGCGATGGAGACATCGAGGAGGCTGATGTTCTGCAGGTCTTCTGTCCATGGCATGATTATGACTTTAACCTCAAAACAGGGACGTCAAGCACCGGGTTACAGGTATGAACCTGCATTCATATTTCAACTCGCATAGAGTTTAAGAATCAGAGTGTACATTTATTGCATGATCATAAAAGTGTGTTTATCTGTTTAGCACTGTAAGTTAGATCTCTTGGCGTGTTTATATGTTCGGTGGAAATGTTATTCCTGTCTTTATTGGCAGCAGGTATTTATTCAAGAACCTGCCCTTACAGAAATGCAATATATGACATATATGTCCCTATATCAAGATTGATATTGCCATATATGTGTGACTATATATATATAAATATATATAATTTATAAATATAAAATATATAAATATATTTAAATATATAATAATAAATAAATATATTTACTTTTATGCATATTACATTTGACATACATGAATAATTATTAAATATATAGGGTAGATTTATATGTCAATATAGGGAATTGTTACAATTTCTAATAGGTGGACATCGGACATATGTACATATATTACATTTGCATACGGGTGAGCATGTTTACCAGCCAGTTAGTGTAAACCAGATATTTAAACATTATTACTTTGTACCAAGAGAGCAATAGTTACATATTTCTGTATTTAAAGCACATTTGTTGTTCCATCAGCTAAATTCACAGTGATGCTAAATATATAGAGTGAGATGGAGGAATGCTCACTTTTAACTCTTCATCGTCTGAAGTTTCCTCTTCGTTTTCCAGCAACAGGTTTATGAAGTGAAATTGGAGGACGGCGTTGTGTACGTCAAGCACACAAGCGACCTGTCGTTGCAACCTTTCAGCCTGGTTAAAGAAAGCTGAACTCCTGTGATATCTAGTTCTCTAGAACTAAACTATCGGTCACGATTGAAAACATTTGAAAATGACGCATCAGCGTTATTGATTAAATTATTGAAGCAGTTTTATGACATTTTACATGTATGGTATTCATTTGTTCAATTGTTCCTTAAATTTGTAGCTTAAACAAATGACTTGAAATTACACTATAATTAACATGTTTTAATTGTAATGGCATTTAGATAAAGAAATGTTTGATTTAAAAATGCATGTTTTTATCATTTAAGAAGTTTACTGGACTCAGGGATAATCTGGTCAGAGTTGATAGTTTTCTGTATTGCAGTATTCTGTATTACATAGTTATAGCTGCTTCACACTCATAACTGTTGGTCTAATTGTTAATTGAGAAAGTTTTTCTCTGGGGCGGTAATACATGTTTACAGATGTAACGTGTCATATTTACCCCGTGTAGAATCAACCTGTGAAGAGTTCAAATGATTTCTGTGAATTCTCTGTAATTACTGTTGAATTATAAACCATATGATTCAATATACTTTCAAAACAAAGACATTTTTAAGGAAAATGACTATTTTAAACTGTATAATCCATTATTTAGCGTTAACCATATTTATGCTAAACACAAAGACAGCAAAGCTTATCTGTGGTTAAATCTATGCAGTTTAATCATATCAGTATTTTGGGTGTTTTTAACCTCTGTCAAGTGTGTTTTTATTCGTTTTAAAGTGTATACATGTCTTCTAAAAAACATGTTACTGCCTTCAGATCATTTCTGCCTATATTTATTTCTTCAGATTGATATTTTGTTTCAGGTAAATGTTGTGTGTGTGTTTTATGCAATAAAAATAACGTCAAAAGAATGTTTATAGGAGATCTTTATTTACATTTTGGTAAAACTGACACATTGTATTCCACAATTTACACATAAAACAGTTTTTAAATGCAGGACGAATGATTTCATGCAGTGTAAGATGCGTGTTTTTGTGTGATTTATGAAACGTGTTCGTGAAGCAGGCAGCTACAGCGTTATCCTCACAGACGTTTCTGCCAACGGCTGTTTCTGAAGTTACAGTCTTCCTGAGACCATCCAGACACTTGAACAGAGGACAAAACATTCATTTAACAAAACTGGAGACTGACTCGTCTTAGCACCATATTTTTTCACTTTACTCTCTTGATCTCTAACTTTCCTGTGAAGATGAAGCGATACAGCACAAATCACAGACTGAGGTGCAACTAACTGGATATATTAAACGATGACAAAAGTTTAAATAAAGTTATTCAAAATACAGATGATACTGTGTGGGACAGAAACATTAAGCTTGTTTTAAGGTGCCAACAGTTTCAACAGGCCCTGGATGAATGAGGAAAAAACTGCTTTGTATGATGCGTTAACATTTTACGACACGAAAAATGACCTCAGCTTTACAACTCTACATTCAACTTTTGGGCTGTTTCTGTTTCAATGACATATTAAAACACTACAATCTCTCTTTCTCTCCTGTCTGTGTTGGTTTAAAACATGACGGGATTTGACAAATCAAAGCAGAGCGTGAGGCGCTACCGAAATAAAATCCTGTTAGCAATCCAGCAACAAAGTAAGTATTTCAGTAAATACAGCTGACCAACTCCTGCAGGTCTGTGTGTTTCTCTGTGGCCAGTAAAATATTGAAAAGACAGCTGTATTTTTACCATTGTTTTTGAACAATTCCAGAGAGATTTCATATATCGTAACTGCATTTATGTTGCATGGTGAGCTGTCTAAATATGACGCTGCTTTTGCTTGATAAGATACTCAGA
>JAZGTI010005030.1:0-26487 GCA_036877585.1 Botia kubotai | reverse complement strand
ACACTTCTGTTATGTTCTCTCTCAATAACTGATTTTTGTTTACTTTTAACTCAAAAACAGTTACAGAATGCAGATTTAAGGTGCAACAATTATTAGTATACCCTAAAGAGGCTAAACGCTGTGGCAATTTCTTCAATCAAAGTGATGTACAATGCAGTGTTGTTCTAATACAGTATCAACATCTGACACAAGTAATATTTAACACACTTTTAGAGTGAATGACTTTAACGTGTCCTCAAACATCCACACATCAGATGAAACACATTCACAACATACTCCTGAAATCTGATGAGCACAAACCCTCAGCTGGCTGAAGGCCGAGCCTCCGTCGCTTTCTCTGGATGTTCTGCTGGAGTGGACATGAATACTGACCTGCACGGGCTCCTCGAGCACCCCACTGCAGATGGGACATAACAGATCCTCATCCACATCTCCTTGAAACCTGGTGACGTCGTACCCCATGGCACATTACCAGAGCCCTTTAGTTCTGTTATGAAACAGGCAGGAAGAGCGTGTCATTAAAGTCAAAACCAATGTCACAGCACAGGAACGGGAGAAATGTGGAAACAGTCACCAGACAGATTTAAATGAATGTTTTTTTTGTTATTAGAGAAACAGGATCTGACAGGCATGATAATGAGGGAAGGCTCGGCCAATCAAAATCACAGATTCTGCATGAATTTGAGACTACCAACATATTTACAGCACCACATGATTTCTGTGATACTAATTTAATTAAAGCTGCAATCAATAACGATTTTGCTATAAATGAACAAAACGCAGTTATTAAGCTTGTACGTGACATCCTAATCTTACCCAGATTCGCAATGGTATGTTTATAATAATAGTTTATCATTTAAGCTGTTAGGTCTGATTTCCCGAGAAATGCCAGTTTGGCTTCATTTGACTTCAACATGCATAAAAAAATACATAGTTAGCATTTTTTGTTTCGAACAGAGATAGCAGTAGAGGTACATGTTGCAGCTTTAATAATCAAAATTGTCTCATTCTACACAAAAGGGGTTTGCTTTGGTGACCTGCCTTGCAGACAGAATCCTGACTAAATTAGACCTTTAAAATGAGAGATTTAGAACACTACATAGGTAACAACTCCAGGCAGCAGGCAGATAGCACACAAGAGACGTTACCCAGACAAATGTACATCTACAGTTGACGTTTTCACTGCGTCATTGATTTTTTTTTATCCAGCTGAGCTCGTCACAAAGCATTCTGGGATAGCATTCTGCATGAACAACACCTCAGGACGCTGCCTTAAATTCAGACACATCAATCAACATGACCAAGTTCTGCCTAAGCAGGCAACCTGCTAGGTTTTTAAACGGAGCCAAACACAATAATCCTGAAAAAACACACAAAAATGTAAACCAATAATAAGTTTAAAGAACGTGGCATTTTGAGTGGGAAACGATTGCATTTAATGTCCTGGTGCAATACAGACGAAACATGATCGCATCTCCTGTACAAAGGTGATCTGCTGTCGTTCTTTGGCGAGACATCGGGCCTACACAGCTCTCTCAAGCGTAAGACGCAGCCGCTGTGTTTTAATGCGTGTGAGTGCTGGTATGAGATTACAGATGTTCTGTGGGAGAAATCCAGGCCTGCTGTTAAGTGTAATGGAGCTCTCATAAACGCAGCATAATTGGAAAACATTCCGCGTGACCCACGACGACACGTTTGGGTTTTCAGCACACTACTATTAATATTGTGAGAACGGAAATTTCACCCTGCGTTCTGAAATGCAACCTTTAATCTCAGACAGACTGCTCTGCAGAAAAACTGTGGTATCAGGACAACCTGCTAACATCTACACAGAATGACATCTGTGTTATATTGTATTGTATTGCTAAAATACAATCTATTAAATATTCACGATCAGACCATTATGTCCAATCGGCCATTTACATCAGCGTTCATCTTGTCAACAAACAAAATGAACATTATGAACACAGACGAAATGCTGTTTTCCATTTTGTCAATAATAACGATGATGAAAGAGGCACTATAACATTTTTAATTAAAACATTACTGTCGACAAAAAAAAAAAAGAAAACTAAAGTTTTTAACAATGTATTCCTCATGTTTTTAGAAGAAAATGTACAAACATCATTAGTATGTTGAGGATTAACGCACACGGAATGTAACAAGAATGTAACTCATTATAAATGTTCAATAATCTTAACAACAAATCCTACAGTCGCTAAAACACAGAAATTAATCATCTCCATTGCCTGAAAAGTATCTAATTTATTACACGCAACGTACTGTTTTAGGAGCTTTCCCATAAAGTTTGGTCTGTTTGACGTTTTCATTTTTTGCCCATTTCCATCATTTAAAGTGTAATTTGTGTTGAATACTGGAAAAATGGCTTTCCGTAGATGTAAAATGAATATGCCACCATGGAATACTGACTAAATTAAAAGCCATTTTCCTCACAAGACCGAAATAAACACGAGGTAATTTGTCGGCTGCGATGTCAGGTGAAATTCATACATACCTCACTAAAGCACAGCCCTCATGGTTCCTGTACAACGAGTCTTCCTCATGTGTCAGGTGGACGAGAGGATTCTCCTTACGATGCAGGGCCGACCATCCCCCCCTAGGAACCAGAAATGCATCCATTACAATCTAATCAATGCAACGCTATTTATTTTGAAGCAATGTAATGACGATTCAAAAAGCCTGTTGGAAACCTTTTCTGTGAAGGACCTACAGACTTCCTGGAAGCTTCCGTTGAATTTGTGGCAAGTTTACGGTTAATTAGTTTATCCTCTGTTTTAGGAGGTTTTGTATTACTATGAAAATTACTATTCAATCTTATTAAGAGGTTATTTCCGCTGTAGTTTTCCTACTTTCTCTTTAGTTGCAATCCAAAACCATAATTGTCTTGATGAATCACAATCTAATTATGATGCCGGCTCGTTTATGAAGATGATGACACACGAAAACACATATTTAAAATAATATTTATACTATGAAGACACAGGCATGCAGAGCAGGGCGTGACAGCGTTTTTAATTTATGACGGTACAAATGTATCAACCAGCAGATATTTGCGAGACGGCTTATACTGCGGCAGATATATTTGTGTGTCTATCAAGTGGGAGCAAAGGAACATGAAGAGATGTTAAAACAAAAAGCTAAAACAGGTAGAATGTCAAGCAACGTCACAACTTGCCATGTAAATACAGAAAACTGGCCACATCAATGTAGGCTTGAACTGATGGGTGGTCACAGGTTGCTGCCATTTAACAGCATGCTTAGAATTTGTCTTGTCCAATCAGAATTCGAGCTGATAATTTCTCATCTAGTCTTCTGTTTTCAAACTCAAGTATTACTTAATGTGAAGCACTGATGCCATCATTAGTTAGAAATAATGTATGAATCAACAACTGTATGAAGCGCAGCCATCTGATCAGGTGCAATAATCTGTCCTCTGTGATATTAGATCACAAAATGGAATGCCATGAAACGAAGGCCAGTAACTGATTTATGTTTAATGATATAAATTAAAACCAAATATTATGAAAAACAACACATAAACACCGAAAAACATATACAGCATTTGGAGGCTTTACTTGGTAAATATTGATACATGTCATTAACTGCAATGAATCTGAATAATTAATCAGCATTAGGTGTAATTAACTTAATTTCTTTAATTGGTTGGTAGTTCTTGAGAAATCTAGGTGCAGGAATCACACCAGCATGTGAATTCGGTTTGGCACGTACCTCTCACACTGCTAAACATCCACTGTAAATATCCAGCACTTTTCGACAGCCTATTCAATAAAATAAAGCAGATTTGGTCAGCAGGGATCAGACATGTTTTATGTAACAGTGCTAAGAGCACTTTAATCTAGCAGCACTAAATTTCCTCTCGAACCCTCCGAGACGAGACATAAAACATGAGGAGACAAATGCTTTGGCTGTGTATGCAGATCGATTCTCCTGGAAGAAAATACTGGCACAAATGTAAAAGCAAAGAGGAGGCTGCGTTGTGTGTCTGCGTTTCTTTGCATCCTTTCCAATTCATAAGTGTTGGGAGGGGTGGTGTTGCGCCCCAGTGGGGTGGTGGTGACCCAATTTTAGCTCGTCTAAGAAGACATGGGGGAGAGCGTGGGCGGTACAGAACATTCTCCCCTCAGCCTCCATTTCAGCATTGGTGCTCCTTAAAAAATCTATAGTTTATATTCAGTAAAGCGCTGGAGGAGCCAATTTGGAGCAGACCACTGGGGGTAGCACCCTGGGCAGGAACAGGACCAAAATGCTGGGTTTTATGCAATGAATTTAAAGTTGGTTAATCTGTCTAAAAACAGGATCCCTTCGACAGATGACGGGTCTGTCAGTGCGCTAAATTCAAGCGTGAAATCATAACACATCATCAAATGGACTTTACATAAGCAATTGTTTCAGGTCACAACAATTACCAAACAATTTCATCCGCTGTTTTTGCTACTGCAAAATGGTGGATATACTGTTTTTCTGAACGTCTTGTTTCTGTATAAATCATATGTCTGAAAGCAGAGCGGGCCTCCTACAGATATCTTTGCAAAAACGAATAAAAAAAAATTGAGTTTAATGTTAAATTGGCTGATTTAAGCGAAGCTACGAAACAATATCATAAAGCAAATGATCAAAAACAAGTAATTTCATCTGAATAAGGCAGACAGTTGTGTCAGGCAGGAATCAGACGGACAGGCTAACAGTAGATCAAGCACACTCGATGTCTGCCAACACAACACAGCTATAAACTTTTAAAAGCCATCAGACACTCTTGACCACAAAACCCATTCCCAAAAAAACAAGATTTACGTTTGCCAACCTGGAACTCACGTTTGCTGGTGTGATAGTGGAAGTGAATTAAGTGGTTAGCATTAGCCATCAAAATATCGCCGAGTTACAAATGCAATAAAGTAATCGCAACCACGTGATCATTTTGGCGTATTCACGCTGTCTTGATATGAAAAGAGCCGAAAAGTTCTCATACTGTCTTTAATTCACCGAAGACCAACAGACAGACACGATTTAAAGAGTCTTCGTTGATGCTAAGGAGCTAGCATGGCTAACTAGCATCAAATCTAGCTAGCACGCCGAGAGATCATCTTTGGTGCATCGTCTATTCACTAAACCACATATAATTAAATGTCACGTTACGAATTAAAGCGATGGGTAAAATCCATCTAAATGACATCTCATCGCTGTTCTGGTCCCAAAAAGCCGGGATGACTTAATGTTTCATGCCGAAGTATGCACTCCCCATCCTTCAGTATGTTAGCCGGCAGTTTAACCAGTTCATGTGTATTAAAGCGTTTAAAACGCCGGACATCGCTCAGCAGTGCTGTGATACCTGCTACTGTAGATCGCAATAGTCCTCCGAGGTTTGATCTGATCCCTGGATTTGAGAATATGTGTGATTTTCTCTTCCTGAACCGAGCGGATGAAATCAGTCTGCGCCTACGGGACACACTATGTTTGTGTGTATGTGTATGTGTGCGTGTTAGTGTGTGGAAGGGTAACTATAGCTCGCTTACTCCAAAGCATGCATACTTCCGACGAAAAAGTGAGCATATGCTTTACAAACTGTAAATATGGACATATAGATTAAACCCGCATTGTACACAATACACTATCATATCTGCATATCTGTATATGTACAGACACAATATAAACAGATATGCATCTAAAATGCGTTGGTTACTTATCAGTCTGCAGGGTTAGATTTAGGGTTAAGGGCTGGGTTTGGTAAACCGTACCAATCTTACAACTTGTCTACCTCTGGGGTCAGTTATGGTGAGGTTAAGAGGTAGGGTTTAAGTTAGGACTGTTTTTTTACAGAAATGTGGTTCAAAAACACATCCTAACTGGCGACATCAGGACAAACACGTGATGATAGTTTGGCAGATGAGGACGTGTTGAGTTTCTTCACAAAGTCATTAGACAAACCAAAGTTGATCAATGTCTTTCCGCAGTGTGATCTCCGATAAGCTGGACCAAAGCTGTGCGGATGAAACATTAACCCCAGCTTCACTAAAACATTACGATGCAGCTCACGCGAGTCACAGCAGACACAACACAACAGCGGATTGCTCGGATCATGTAACGAGTTTAAGAGCTGCTGGAAATCATGGCTGGACACACAGTCTGGTAAAATATATAATACGTTTCTCTTAGAATTGATTGAAACGACATTTTTGACAAATAGTAAGTGCATAAAGCTACATAACTAACGTGGGTAGCACAGACTAGATCATTTGGTATTGGGAATTTTTAATGAGAAATGTTGGAGGTCAGATCTAAGCAGACATGTTAGTTTAAATCTAAGATTACTCTGTATAGTTTCCATGTGGTCTGTTTTTAATCTCATTACCGCATAAGAAACCCATTTAGATTTAAAATTTTTGTGATGGAATCCGGTCTGTTTTATTTATTTATATATTCACTCAATAAATTCATAAGTGCCTGTTAAATTATTATACTAATACACAGATTACAAAGACCCACGTCATTAAATGATTATTTTTTTTATCGCGTTCCCCGAAGGATGACTATGAGCTTCAGACTTGTACTCTTCCACTGTATCAGTTCTGTGATACTCGCACCCGTCATCATACCAGGAACACACGCCAAAAATTCTCACATGGACAATCCCGGAATCTTTAATGAGAGTAAACCGGCCAAATCTGCTCAGGAACCCCCAGAGGAAGCTTTTGAAGAACAGGTACTTGATTTCTTTGTTTTATTGTCTTGGAGGCTGATTTACTCTTTCCTACCTGTGGGATCGTGTTGTTCTACCACAGTCCCAAAACAAAGAGATCAAGGGGAATGAGGACTGCAGGTGACAATGAGTTCAGATATGTAATCAACAATAGGTCTGATGAAATCATCAAGGTTGGAGTTTCAACACACACGTTGAAATTCACGGGCTGGAGTTAAGGCAACAGACCAAGTTTACGATCCTAATGCACCATCATAAAAACATGGGCACGTGTTGTCCTTGAAAATAATGTTTTGTGGTTCAAATAGTAATTCAGATGTGATTTTCTCTACCCGAGGGCTACTACCTGCAACGCCTGTTTCTGCAGTATGGGGACAATGGGACTTTGACCTACGAGGGTCTGCAGAACTTGCTGGGGAGTTTAGGTCTGGGAGAGGTCAGTGTCCTGGAGATCAGACATGAAGGCGTGAGGCATTCTCCGTCCCACTCACATGAAGACCATCATCATCCTCATCAGCCCACAAACTCGCCCCCACCCAATGAAGGGTAAGAAATGGTGTTCAGTTCTCCAAGCAGATTCATGCATTCATGTTTTATCGGCATGCATGTTCCCTGAGAATCGAACCCGCAACCTTTGTGCTGCTAACGCAGTGCTCTACCAATAGAGCTACCAGAACACTATTCATACTTCATTTGTGTCATGACCTGGTTATTGGTTATGCACTGCTAGGTGCAAATGTCCACCAACACTGTTGACTAATCATTAGAAACATTCAGTTCTAGAGCTCAACTCAAACCAGCCGTCAGCGGATCTTCTGGAGAATGGAGTCACGTGAAGTCAGACTATTTTCAGCACGCCGGCCTAAGAAACACACTTGAAGAAAGTCTCTCGCTGCTGTCAGACCATCCGACAGAGAAACACCTTCACGGCAATGTGAGTATAAACTCCTCGACTTCCTGTTGAGGTGTTAGAACTGGACAAAGTCCACCAATGAAATCTCTTCACTATCACACGACCAAAGGTCTGCTGCTATCTTGTGGCTTCAGGTCAAATGCCCTTCCTGTGGTTTGTGAGGTTCTCGGACTGTTTAGGAGGGAGGTCATGTGAGAGGAGATACAGAAACTATGTAAACACCTTCAAGCTGTAGTCACAACCTTACTTAAAACTGACAGCTTTCTGATGTCCTGTTAATACTTTAGCTTGTTGCGAAACCTGTGCAGTTCAATATTGTGTTGTTGTTTACTTTTGTATGATAATTTCAGTTCGGTGTTGGGTCGACACAAAGTCTGGTCCAAGTAAACAAAAGTCTGGTCCAAGTAAACAAAAGTCTGATCCAAGTAAACAAAAAAGAAAACCAGTCAGAACGTCTGCTACAAACATTATTTTTATGCATCAGTCTTTATGATCTAGTTTCACAAACAGGGTTTAGATTAAGCCAGGAGTAGGCCTTGATGTGTTCTTGTTAAATTAGGATTGGTTTATAGCTAGTTACTCCTTATTTACCTTAGTATGCAACTCCCAAGTTTAAAACTCATAAAATAAAGTTAAGCAATGTCTCAAAAACATTTTTGTAGTCCGGATTAATTTAGGGAATTTGGGAAACCGAATAGATCGTCTTGCTTTGTCATTCCTTCATCTGAATCACGTTTGTTATTTTTCACAGTGTCTGAACGTCACTCAGCTCCTGTGGAACTTCGGGTTGGGCCAGGCAGCCCACATCACCCCTGCTCACTTCACCTTCCTATGCCCTGCTCTCCTCTATCAGATTGACAGCGGGGTGTGTCTCAAACACACAGAGGGCAATGGACAGGGCAACAGAACCAGTGAGGGCTTCCTCAGAGGTGTGTGTATTAACTCTTTCTGTCCAATCCTTCAATATGTGAGATATCAGAATCATTTATTTATTTGGGTTGTCACGGTTAAACAAGGTCATGATATCTCAGCATTAGGTTGGGCGTCTTTGGCTCTTCTCGTCATCAGTCTGCCCTCCCTGTTCTCCTTGGGACTGGCTCCTCTGCTTCACCCTTCCAGTCTCCAGATGTTCCTCTGCCCGATGGCTGGCATGGCAGTGGGCACGCTCTGTGGAGATGCCCTCCTGCACCTCCTGCCCCATGTAGGTGACACAATGATAAATGTAAATGTCTGAATTTTATATATAGATCCTGTATACACACACACACACGCACACACACACACTTTTTTATGTATAAACAATTATTGTATATACTGTTTTAGGCATATTTAGTTATTAAAATATGCCTTTAATCAATCAATTCTATATAGTTATGTCTAATATAGTTGTTATACATAACTATATAGTTGTGTATTATTTAGGCTTAGTCATTCTTAAAAGGTTAAATATGCCTAAAACAGTATATACAATAATTGTTTATACAGTATCGAAAAATCTGTAACCTTATTGCATACACATCTACTTGTTGAAAACATCACTTACAGCACCTTATGGAATCCTTATTGTGATATTGAATATTATTTTTGATATGAATTTGTGATTTTAGGCCATCCTCAGTCAACACAATGAACACCAGGATGCAGTTTTAAAGGGTTTGAGTGTGCTGGCAGGAATTTATCTTCTCTTTGTGTTTGAGAGCCTGTTGAGACTGAAGCAGCATTTTAAGGTGAGCTTTATCTAGTGCGACATCAAAGGGCTCATCACTTTTTAAAATGGCCAATAGGCTTTAGTTACATCATAGCTATGGACTTATTTGGTAGTCATTTGGGCGGGGCATTCTCATTCTGGAGAATATTTGATTGGACAAAAACCAGAGCAGTTCAGGATGAGTCATCAGCATTTTTGGTCCGTTTTCCTGGAAGGAAAAGATTGTAGACGTTAAATGTGTATATTTGTGGAAATTTTTTGTTGTTGTTTTGTAGTAGTATAATAGCATGTTGATAGCATCAAATATAAGGCCAACAGACATGGACAAATAGTCACAGAACTTTAATTTCAATTCAGTTGTATGTTTTCCCTCTTTCTAAACATTTAAAGAAAAGGACGCCTGATGCCGAATCTGGAAGAGAGTTGGATGCACTACAAGGTTTGTTTGGAAAAACTGCGAACCATAGAAAAACATCAGTGATGATACAACTTCTAAATCTGGACTCTGTCCTAGGGGCCTCATCAACCAATCAGAACGAGAGTTCAGAGACCGGTCATGGACATTCTCACGGGCAGCCTGTGTCAGGGCAGACAGGCATCAGAAGCATGGCATGGATGGTGGTCATGGGAGATGGGATTCATAATCTCACTGATGGACTAGCTATTGGTAAAGTGGTTTATATTAAAATGATCACGTGTTGAAGTTTTTATCTACCAAAAAGGTTGAGGAAATAAGTGGTACTTTGACAAACGTCTACATTGTTACGCTCCTGTGAAATGATGACCCCCTCATCGCGGCTGCCATGTTGAGTCACATGACTACCTGTGCTGAGAACCTCTGATGTATTAGATGAAGTTATACATTTTCTTTATCTTTTCTAGGTGTCGCATTTTCTCAGAGCCTGACAGGTGGACTCAGCACGACAATCGCTGTCTTCTGCCATGAGCTCCCTCATGAGCTTGGTACAGTAATCTCTGAACACTATCACAACCACAGAGTTAAAGTTACAGAATACAGTTTATATTGCACACCAACTTAAAAATAGGGTTGGCAAATTCGGAGAGGCTAGTAATAGCAAGCATAAGATCCCGCCCTCTCCGATGCAAATGCACAGCTTGATAGGCGAGTAGGACATCCTATCATTACATTCAGACCGAATGCAGTGATTGGACGAACATTTTATGGTCATGCACCTCCACAGAAGATATAAATATATAACTATATTTAGATCACTTTACTTAGTAATTGCTATCAGGATGTGAAGAGACTTTCAACCAGCATAACAACACATGTTTCTGAAAGAGATTCATTTGTTGTTGTTTCTGAAAGGCAGGAAAGAGTCTTTACCTGTAAAGTTTAAATGAGACGTTACCTGTAGCTGTTTTGGATGATCACATCAGTTTTTTAATTCTGTGCCTCTCTGCAGGTGATTTGGCAGTGCTGCTGGCTGCCGGCTGGCCTGTGCGCAGACTGGCTGTGTTCAGTGTCGTCTCAGCCCTGCTGGGTTTTGTTGGTGTGTTAATAGGAACAGCACTGGGGAACCAGTGGGCGACACACTCTCCCTGGATTCTCACCATCACAGCTGGAGTCTTCCTCTATGTCGCCCTCGCTGACATGGTGATAATTAATACATTATCATGCTTTCCAAAGTACAACCAACATTTGTGACTCTTTTTTTTTAAATGAATTTAAAGGAATAATTCAACCCAAAATGATTCACCAAACCTGTTTTTTTTTTATAGAACACAAAAAGGTTCTTTAAAGAGTCTATTTTTGTGTTCTATACACAAGACACAGGAATGACAGAACCATAATGACTAAATTACAGATTTTAAAACCATTTACATTTTAAAATTAGACTTTTTTTATAGGACTATTTTTTAACCTTGCATTTAAAATCTCCATCCGAGGATTAGTCATGAACCGTCTGTCCTTCTGTTAATTCTCTACAATTTACTTTTGCCAAAGACTTGTTTTGCCCTACAGCATCTAGGTAATATTTATACTAAATACAACGTCTTTATATATATTACTTTATATAACCTAACACTGTTTCCTTAGTTACCTGAAATGCTCCATGGAGATGCTGGATCTCTGGACCCTGTGAAGCGTTTCCTCCTGCAGAGTCTTGGTCTGCTGATAGGGGGCGCCATCATGCTTTGCATTGCCTTATTTGAGGACCACATTGCGGTTAGCCTGGGAGATGGCTGAGATTTAAAGATGGAATGATGTTCTCTGCAGTATTGTGTACATACCCGTCCCACACTGACCTACTGACTGTTGCTCTCTGTAGATATTTTACACTGAATGGATGATGCGATACTCATATATACTTATGTCAACATACTTTTAAACTTCTGTAAAGACAACGTGTAATTGCACACCAAGCTTGTTTTAATTTTTACTTGAATTGTGTAGTTTTGCAAATATTTTCCTCTGTACATTAAATTTGCGCACAATTTAACGTCTGAGTGATTCTTCTGTTTCCTAGAATTAATTTCAAGAAAACATATACTGTCCCTAACAGTTTTAAAATCAAAGAATTCTTTTGCATATTTTGTCAAAATGCGTTTTGACAGCATTTTTAGTGTTTAATACAATTGTTCATTAGGTTAACGTTAACGGATACAATGTTTTCATTTTAAATATGTATTCGTAAATATTGAAATTAACATAGTAAGATTAATAAATGCTGTAAAAGTATTGTTCACGGTCAGTTCACCTTAACTCATGTATTTAACTAATGGTAACAAACAAAACAAGACAAAGAGAAACAGTACAAAGACACACAACAGCAATTTGTATGTAGCAATAGCATTTTATTTAAACATTACCAATCTAAGCCACGATACTGAATGACAAGACCTACTGGCTGCAGCAGCTCATTAACCCGACTAACAAAAACATGGGATTTTTGTGTCTTTAAAGTCAGAGCGACCGATTCATTTTTAGTAAGCGAAAATTAAAAATGACGATGTTCTTAAATACACGTACAGAGTTTCACATCTGTTAGTAACAAGGAATCATTCACAAGCTCATACTATGAATTAACAAGGCAAAGTGCTTTCTGGATTGCATTGTCACAAGGAAACGAATGGCTCGAGGTCATTTTGTGGGGTCGAAAGGGTGAGGGTATTTTTTTTCGGGTGAACACCCCGACAGATTCGGGCACAAACTGCCCCCCGGGGTTCAAAATGGATATGTACAGAGGTACAAAAATGACAGGGAGACTGACCGCAAACACTAATTAGCCACAGGCTGGCGTTGTGTTTTGGAAGGGTGTGAGGCCAGGGAACTCCATATACTTGTGTTTTTAGTCCAGAATGGATGTGCATAACTCCGTTCAACCGACCCCCTTTCGAACCCGCACCACCTGTAGAAAATGGAGTCGCTGCTTCGGTACCAAAGTCACACAACCGTCCACGCACTCCACCAGATACACTCACAAACCACGAGGAGCTGTAAACTTGAGTTCAGAGCGCTCACAGTGAACATTTACGAGGGAAACTGAAAACAAATAAAACAAAGGCTGAAACTTCTGTACAAATGTAACGGTCAGTATAGGCTGATATTTATCCCCGTTTTATTTCAAATAAAACAAGAGCGATAGAGGCAAGACACTTATGACATCATTTGAAATATTTTGGGAGAAAGTTAAAGAAAAAAGCAAAAAAACAAAAACAATAATAATAATAATAATAATACAGTCTGGCTTCACATTCCAGTGGTACTCTGTTGTTTTACACGTATAAATACCATGTTACACACAGACAGACAGTCATACTCTCTAACTGTTTTATCCTATATCACCCAATGTTGGTTATAAATTCTATATCTGTTCCATATACATACATCGCTCAATTTTTCAACACAACCGCTGGAGATTTTGATGCGTCAAGCTGTAATACAGAGGTAGGAATAATGCTACTTAAAATGCGTTTCTTCCTTGCGTTTCGAACTAAATCTTTGTCTTGGTAACACCGCGGTATGAATCTGGCTTGAGTGTTTAAATTTAAATGCACACAAGTCATGATCTTCATTGAAACAGAACTGGTGTGATGATGAAGACTCTGCTATGGTCCCAAGCTTTTGCTGGTGATGGCATCTCCTACACGCTCAACGTAAAGACAGGAAAGTGTATCTGCAGATATGTCGATGAGGTATACAAGGTTGAAAATAAAACCCTGTTTATTTTGCACTCACACAAACGCTCATATTTGGAGACACGCCGGGTGGCTGTACTACACAATCGAGCGCTACATTTCCATTGTCAAAACGACAAAAGAATGCGACCTATGCGCCCATCACGTCGCATTTTTACGTAACGGCTTGAGGTTCAATAGCCGGTTCAATAGTGCATTGCTTTGGGGTTTAATTTATTTAGTAAAATACCGAATGTCAGGATCATTTTTTTTAAAGGCCAGTGTGTATTTTGCATGAACGCAATAAATGACGCATGAATCAAATACTTGGCATGTCAAAACAGAGCTCAGAAGCAGTGACACCAACCCTGTTTTCATTCAAGCCATCCGTTTCTGTTTTTACAATGGAAACGTAACCACAGCTAATTTTGGCTTGTCTTGTGTAAAAGCGAACTTCTGGAAAGTCTTATAGACAGCGGGTCCTAGTGAAACTGGATTCAAACGTCAGTCAGTCCTTTCGAAAATGGCCAAATCCTGCACACATCCAATTCACATGTAAGGCTCTCTCAGCACTGAAATCTCTTGTGCTTGTTTCAGTTAAAAGAGGGAGTTAACCTAAAGTGCCACAGATTAAATAGCCAGGCCGAAAGCAGCCAGAGCCAACAAATCGTATTGCTTGAATGAAATCAAGTGGCCATCTCTACAGAGACGTACGTTGGTCCTATGATGTAAAATACGAATTACTTTTTTGTATTCAAGTGTGTCCCTGCTTTTTATCTTCAGGTTAGAAATATTGATTGCTTGAGGCCAAAATGAATGACTTTGAAAGAAAAGAAATTGTTCTGGATTAAACTGTTGGAGAGGATTAAAGGATTTCTGGTATTCACTGGCAACTAAACGGTTCATTCAAAACTTGACGTTCAAACGGAATGTTTCATTACGATACAAGTTCCAACGTTTTTTTTGTTAATTTTTGGAAAATTTACAAATACATGACATGCAAACGTTGGGGGTCGTGATGTTACGTTCAAACATCTGCGAAACTTTATTTAAATCATGATTTAAAGAACAACAATGAAACGCTCTTTGGTACCGCGTAACATGGCCCAAAGTTTAGATATTGTGTGTGGGCGGGGCTAAACCCTGCATAAGTCACTGGTGACAAAGATCAACACAGTTAAATAACATTTAAGATCACATTCCCAAACAGAACCATAACATCTCTAATCCAATTAAAAGGAAATGTGATCTCAGGTAATGCACTTTGCTTTTGGTATCAAATGAAATGATCAGAGGTAAATGAATGGGTTTAAACACCCCCCACACACAAATTACACTCACTGTGCTGCCCCAAAAGCTGACACTGACTGGGGGGCTGAGTGGGGCTGGAAAAGGTACATGGAACACGCCACTCTCCGACCCCTCGGCCAATCATCGCACAGAAATGCCATCGTTCCGGCACGCGAGTATCGCTAAGGCCCTGAAACCCGTCAGTTTCCCCCCCCGTTCATTGTACATTCCACGAGAAAGTGACGCTTACATAGGCTAAGCAGGAAGGAGTTTGAATTTGTACAATCCCAAAGCAATAAATAAGTAAACCAAAATTCTCTGCCCAAAGACAAAATACGATGGATGACGCAAGAGGGCATTTTTGTCTGTTAAAGATACTATGGCGCACAAAAAAGTTATTGCACTTCAGTCCATTTTAGGTGGTTTACGTTTGACGTCAATACAACAGACAAAAAGAGTCATGCCAACATTGTACGAGACACTGGATTACGACTAATCTTCAATGCATAACCACACGAAAACGACACGGCACACATCTACTTCACTAAAGAATTCACACCTTGTAAAACTAAACACGTCTTTCCATAAAGTTCGAACAGGTCACTAGCTAGAACTGACCAAAATTATTTGTTTTGTCATTACCGTTGAATTCAATTTACAAATATCACTTCATTATTTGCGTGTTCTGACGAATTTAATCGAGAGTTCTGATCGCGTGAAACGCGACCATGTGGATGGCGGCCATGTTTTGAAACGTACAACAGTTGTTCAATCATAAGGCTCACTAAAGGTGTTCAATGGAAGACCATACCCTGTGGCATGTACTTGATAACAAAAGGCACAATCCCACATACTCGTCACAAAGTGTCGTATGTTAAGAGATGAAGAAAATGCTAACAGACTAAACGAAATAGCAGCATGCCACACAAAGCAGTTGTTTTCTCAACCGAAGTCAATGAGCGCATTAAGTTGGTGTCGGATTTACAGGTGAAAAGCAGGTGGTTGGTTAATGAAGTGCTTGCGCCATCTCTGGTGGCACGATGCAAATTCGTAAGATCAAACGAAAATATTCCTGCATAGCTCGCATCAAATATGAGAATGTTTTTTAAAGGGATCCCTACATGCTCTGTGAGATTAGCCATTCAGTCAGGCGCCGATGGTCTTCTAACTAACTAGCCTTATGAAAACAAGCTGCCGATGAGAACAGAAAGCAGCTTTTTTGATTAGATCATTCGCAAGTAGATTTATGATTTCAACTATTAGTGCTTACCGAGTACAAAACTCAACGAATCCGAAGTGTGAGGCAAACATTAAGCCAGAATAAAAGACATCATTACGCAAATTCAAGAGCACCTCTTGATAAACTCCACGGTTCTCCACATCACAAGGCCTCAGGAACGTGACCTTACGGTTCCAGTTGCACAAAGCATGTGTCGCTAATATTACCTACTGAAAATCATGTACCAGTACAGGACAACCGATATTAAGGACAACTAGTTTATGAGGTAAGACTGCCACGTCAAGCCAATGCTGATCGTACTTGAGGAATTATGTATCGCACATTCAGTGTTTGTGCTCTTAGTTATTTACCTTGTTAGAAAGATTAGCAGTAATAAGATCGCACACATTTTTTATTAGCTAAATGCTGCATTCAAGACACTAAAACAAAAATGGAGACAAAATTCATTTACCTTGGCATGTACACAAGAATTTATCACGGGGCAACGTTTACTTTTTGCTAAGAGACATTCCCAAATCATCTACCACGCGCATACCGCGATCACTTTAGCAATGACAATTTTCAATACAATAATTTTTCTAAAGTCTAGTGCAAAAAATTCCACGAAAACGATTATTTTGAGGCCAGACGCCATTGTGGTACATCATTCAGCAAATCAACTTATATAACAATGTGCTTCTTACGAATCTCACCGATGAGGAACGAGATCCAAGGTTAACGAAATCTCTCAAGTGCCGTGTCTGCACGATATTTCCTCTTAAGGCAAACAATTGGGAGCAAGACGAAGGTTAAATGAAACTGTTTTTTTTAGTATTGCCTTAAACGGATGTGATTTCAAGTAGTTGGGACACAGAGGTCCTCTGAGGTAAAATAGACATTCTATCAGCCAGTAATTACCTTTGAGAGAAACAAAATGGATAAATACACAACGCAAAGATGAACGTACAGTAAAGACACTGAGATTAATTCATCAGAGCTACAATTAATCTGCTTCCCAACAACACGGTTACAATTATTAGATACTTCCAGTTTCAACAACCTGCATGTAACCACACCCACCATTTCCAGGTCGTAACAGCCAACGAAAGCTGACCCTTCAGAGCGAAAAATTGTCCCTAAACTTTGCCCATCCAGAACACAACAAGGAAAGCTAGGTAAATGCTTCATTTTGGTAAATTTCAAATCTGCCCTTTAGTTAATAATAAATTAAGGCTTTTTCATTATTCCACTCGTAGAAATAAATGTTTTCCCAAATTAGCAACAAACAGATACTGCAGATCACAACGGAACGATTTATAGAACGTCATTTTCGAAGGAGCCGTCGACTGAATGACTCGAACCCGGCTATTCGATTCATATGCGTTAATGCCAAGGTATGGCTTAGCAACAGAAGCGTTCATTTCTCTGCAGCTTCAGAGGAGATCCATCAGTATAGCTTTATTACAAACATTTTCAGACAACCTGATTGTGAACTTACTGGCATTTTACCGTATTTAACATACTATGTGGATCTCCAAAAAATATATCTATATATCTATATATAATGGGCACAAGAGCTTGACTTGTTCTTATTTTGGTAATGGTCTTGATGCACACACAAAAACTGAATCATTCACTCACATTTTTACAAACATATCAAAAATGAGAAAAAGGTTATGGCACTAAATGAGTTCAGGGAGTAAATTCCCACCACCAGATACACGTCACCCTAAAAAAGTCTGATCGCTCAAAAAGTGCCACTTTGTGACTGGTTGCTTAATTGTTCATACACAAAACTGCAAACACAAGTCAGTCACCTAAACGTTCCAAAACGGTTTCATTTCTAAGTTCCTGCTGTCAAACGAATTATTTAAATCACTAACTACTGCACACAAGATCCGCAACAATCGAAGCGAGCTGCTACCGGAACGGCGTACATTCGACGAGAACATTTCAACAATTTTAGTGCAACGCCAATAAGACAGTTACAAATTTGAGGAGATAAAAACAAGCGTTTAATTGGTTTTGGCTGGATATGAATGATCTTCGTGAATAAATAATCACCTCTAAAAAAATAGCTCCAAGAACAATCGAAAGCAGCACGTCATCTTGCATCAAATGAAATGTTTAACTAAAAATCAAAAGGCTTCACGGACACTTTATTCCAACTCAACTACAGGTGGTATGACAAGCTAACTAAGTGTATAAATAATTCATTTTTTTGTACAACTACAAGCAGTGCTTGTAACTGGCAGTGCAAATAACAAGCTCACCACCAACTTGCACTTCATTATCGTACCCTGCGCCGTCTACACGCACAGGTTCCCTCCACCGAACCCCAAAGTTACTGTGTTAAACTCAAGATCAAGCTTAAATCACTACAGGTTAACATAAGCCCAGATTAAACTAAACCTCCTCCACGAGGGATTCCCCTCTTAGTCATGAATTACTAGGCAAAAACTTCGAAACACTGCGACAAAACTAATTTAATTTGATTTGCATGCATGCACGTTTGCACTCTTGCAAGTGGAGGTCAGATATTTGCCCTTTTTACAGGTTTAAATAGATGCAAAATAATTTTTTATATTCTTTTTTTTTATTACTGAATAAGCAAGTGCTTTTGTATCAGGCCTGTATGGATTAAAGAGCAGCCAAACAAAGAGGTCATTCCACACATCGGTATAAACACACTCTCCACATGGCCTTTAAACAGCTCACAATACCAATAGCATGTATCTAGCGCACCTTCATACAAACAGCATGTTCAGTTCATGTCACAATACTGCAAAGCGACTCTACAAACAACATTAAAATCTTGCTATACGGTAAGAAAAGTAACAGCATTGGTTAAATTTAGAACAAGCCCACGTTTCGCACCTAATGTTTGCGTGTATTAGTCTGTAGATGTCACGAATTGGTTAGGATGAGAGATCGATTTTTGTTTTACTTTGTATAACTCTTCCTAATCGGAATCATTTAGTTGATGCTTTTGTTCGGTCAGAACAGAAAATCTATGGTAAAATCAAAAGCCCTTTCCACTGATTGTCTTATTAGTGAGCTTATATTGCCTGTTTGTGGTTTTAAACACTCATTCACATGGTCTTAATTCTGCGGTTTGGGTGAAATGACCTCATGGAAGCACAATCCTTACTTGAATCTACCTTTGGCAATAAGGAAGCATTTTATTGAGCAGGGGGTCAAAGGCTATTAATTAGTACTTTTTTCGACAGCGACGTGAATTATAAATTGATCGACTTTGGTCATACCCGCGACTGCTCCTACAACCGTAAAGTTCAAAAGGTCCAATCAGTCTCAACACAACAATTCGTTATTTGTGTTCATATTTCATCTCCCTCAAATCGGAAAATATCATCTCAAATTGATTCCGACACACAGGAGTCAGTCAGTTAATAACGGCTTACAGTGAAATGCTTTTAGCAGTGTTGCACCCGTCTAAGGGAGCAAATACAGTGTGTTTAACTGATTGGACCTCAAGCAGACAAAATAAACTTAGTAGGCACTGTGTAAAGCGAGTCCACACTATTAATATTATAACACCATCCACTAAGCAAGCAGAAGGTTTCGTTGAGGATACATTACGAGCCCCTGCCAAACCAAAAATGCTGACAAAAAAAACAAAATAAATAAATAAATCTGGAGGTGCAAGGAGCGAGTACTGTGTATGACAGCTTCAGTTTCAATAAACAACATTTGTGCTTTCTATACTTCCCTAGTGTAACATAGTTCATTTCAATGCCTGGCAGCACGACACACTCCTGCCAAACTACAAACAGTGATGCGGACTACCAAACACTTTCAATGTAAACCTAATACAACATACTTCACCTCCAAACACCGTCCCTTATCCCTCTGACAGTAAACATGCATTATATATCCGACCCCTCCAGCAGGAGGTCTGTGGTCTTTTGGCTTAAGGTAGTATGGTTTTCCCTTACGTCAGAAAAGCTCCTGTTCGGTTGTTTTGTTGTTCCTGATCTGTGCTGAATCAGCACCTCACGTAAAAACCTTAACGTAAGAATCAAGTATGGGATGAAAAACGTTGTTGCGCAAAAGTGGATGTCACACACACACACACACACACACACACACACAGACACACAGACACACAGACACACAGACACACAGACACAGACACAGACACACACACACACACACACACACAAGACCACTATCAAATACATGGTCCCACAAACTCATGCAGATCGAGTGTAACCCGTTTAAACGGTTTCTCAGGGCAGGCTGTAAATTCCTATGGAAGGCCACAGGCGTCACGCACATGATATGGAAACCGATCCATGATCACGGTTACCATGGAGACACACAGCTGCATAATTCTAACGTGAACCGAGTCAAAATGACCGAAACGGAAAGGAAATAAAGACTGAGTGACCAGCGATCGGATGCCGGTTCGAACAGATGGCTTAGATTCAGATTTTTGACTTCAACTTTTACACTCACGCTGAACGAACGGCATTTACGATGGGATGGGAAAGGGGGAATAAATAAAAATAAATAGCTAAATTCATCCTCACGCGTTTTCTCTTTTAAAAGACGTAAAGGAAAAGCTTTGATACTGGCACAGGAGAAATGTGTGGCTGTAATTGCATATAGATTTATCTAGGTGTGTAGAGAGGACTGAACGGAGCGACCGCGAGACCTGGTCGCCGTTTTGTTTTAGCACGTTTAAACGCCTCACTCAGTAAAGCAGCCATCCAAGCCGATGGTAGCACCATGGCGATCTTTGCCGTAACCATGGTGAAGGCCTCCGTTGGGCAGGGGGGGACAGGCGGCAGTGATGCCGCAGTGCTTGAGCAGGTTGAGGCTGGGTGAGGAGGGTGAGGAGGAGGCGGGTGAGGAAGAGGAAGGCTTCATGGTCGACAGAATGAGAGCGAGGCAGTCGGCCACAGCTTTGTTGGATGCGCAAGCCAGGGCTGGTGTATGACCTACAGGAGCACAAACGCAACAGAAAAAAAGTGTGTTTAATTCACGTGATGGCAAAGAAACATTACAGAATAAACAAGATGCTGTAGTTTTATTACTATAAATAAATGGGAGAAAGTACAATGTTCAATATGGCTGATCTAGCGAAGGAAGTCCCGCCTACTAGTAAGAATAACCAATCGTCAATCGCTAAAAACAACGACTCTCTGGGGGAGGGGCATAGTGCAGGATGTTGCAAGGGACTTGACAGCCTTTTATAGTGATTTTAGAGGGGCGTCTTCCCCATTCAGGTAGACAGTACAGGTACAGTCTTGTACGAGTGAAACAGCTGCCCCAAGGTGTTGCAAATATGGCTGCATAGTGAGAAGGCTCTGGAAACGTACCTTCCTCATCGACCGCCATGACTGTAGCTCCACGATTCAGCAAGGCCTGAACCACTGTAGCCAAACCATTCCTGGCAGCGATGTGGAGGGGCCTGAAAACAAGACAGAGCACGAAGATTATGATAAATGCTTAACCAGACCATCAGGCAGGAGGTATGAAGCTGAGGTGAGGAGAACTCACATCTGTAGCATGCTGTTTGTTGCGTTTATGAGGATAGGGTTGTGAATCTCCTTCAAGATCAGCATGGCACACATTTCATGAGCCTTGACGCACACACAAACACAGTCACTGATAATGCACAACATGTCAGGAGAAGAGGACTCAGTCAGAACGGGAAACTGGTCTAGTCACCTTGCTGCAGGCCAGATGAAGGGCTGTGTTCCTGTTTACATCCAGGAGAGACAGGTCCGCTTTGGCTCTGTGCAGCAGCAGGGCTGTGGATGACAACAACAGGACTGTATCTGTACTGACAATGCAAACGTGTTTTTCACACGATATTTACACCGACACCCAGAAACACACCCTTCCTTTTTTGCGCCACCCTCAAAATAACAACACGCTACTCAGGCAATGACAGCAGCAGGTGTGCACGCCCCCTATTTCTGATTGGCTACAAGAGTGTTACAGTGTTGTGGTAAATGGTCCGATCCACGCAACCAGGACTACGGGCAAACACACACAGAACAGATATCTAGCAAATATTCACAATATTGTTTGTTTGGCTGTTGATTTCAATTTTCAGAAATCGTCATCGGCTACTACACCTTTAACCCAAACTATACTTTACATTATGTAAACATTATGTTTGCGTTATGTAAACGTTATGGCTATGTTACCGTACTGGTGGGTACAGTAGAATGACATCAACAGAATGGCAAACTGGCATTGCATTGACGGTCTACATGCTGAACTGGTTCTTACCCACGACACCACTTTGCCCGTGGTCGGCGGCCACCATCAGTGCAGAACGTCCTGAGTGGTCCACAGCGTTGATGTCGGCTCCGTGCCGCAGAACCAGCTGCAGCCCAGCCACGTCCTCAGCGACTGCAGCCGCATGGAGTGGAGTCCTGCAGGCCAAACACGGGTGGGGTTGTTTATGCGATTGACTGGCTTAATTACTGTAATTCTGACAGGGTATTACAGCAGCGGTAGCTGGCGGTAAAACTGCTGCGCTAACCTTCCTTTGGCATCCCTGATGTTTACCAGCGAATTACAACCACTGGTTTCCAACAGCAGCTCTGCAGATCCACTATGGCCATTAATGCTTGACAACGGGATGACATCAAGACGACACAGAGCGTGATGATTAATAAATATTATGACATCACTGTGACTCAATACAGACGTTTTAAAAGGGGTCCTATTACTATTATTTACATTGTTTTCTATTTTTGACCAATCACAACACACTTTTCCAGCCGACCAATCAGAGCACATTTTGGGTATCAGGAGGAGGGGCTTAATGGAGAACTAAACAGCATAATTGAGTTTGACTTACAGAGCACAGTGCAGTGGGGTGAAGGGGTTTCCCTCCTGAATACTACATGGTTTAAGTTCAAGTAAAACTTCCAAACAGTCTTCATGACCTGTCGGTTCACAAGCAAAACACATCACTTATTAACAGAACTGTATTTATTTCGAATTACGTTCCGGTAATACAAAAGATCCGCTGGTTTTACCATGATAGGCTGCCCAGTGTGTGGGTGTGTAGCCGTGGCGGTCTGTGATTGGGTCGTGGGGGTGGGAGTGGTCAGCAGCAGAAAGCAGATTGGACAGAATTTCAGCATGGCCGCAAGAGGCTGCCAGATGGATCGCGGTCCGCCCCTGAAAATCTCTGCTGAGGACCGTGATGTTGTGGGACAGCAAAGCGGTTACGCAGTCCTCTCGACCCATCACCGCCTAAAAAACAGGCCGGGTCAGAATCCCCTCACAGGCGAGCACTGTAACACATAATTCACTATTAACTTTAGTCTTTTACCCCTCTGTGTAAGGCTGTTCTTCCTCTCCTGTCTCTTATATCAGGACAAGCCCCTCTTTCCAACAGCAGATTCACACAGTCAGTGTGTCCACCCAACACGGCCAACATCAGTGGAGTTCTGCAAAGAGAGAGAGAGCGCTTTAATGTTTTATAAATGATGATTTAACACAGTGCTGACCAATTATTAACAGTGTTTTGAAGTAAATAAAACTTTGAAAGTTGCAGTTAAAATCAGTGTGGCACAATTCGCAAGTTACTCTTAATAATACTGAATGCCAAACATCAGTAAAACCTTTGTAAGATGACAATGTGAAAAAAATCACAAGCGAGTTATCAGTTCATACGTACTGGCCCTCTATATCGGTGATGTTGGCGAGGTCGGCTCCTCCTTCACTACAGAGCAACATTCGCAGACATTCTGAGTGGCCGTTGGCAGCTGACCAATGAAAATAAACCAGTAATGTGTCAAACTCTCATGTCAATGTCATTTTTACAAACCGGCCACACACAAAGATGCGGTACCTGCGACGTGAAGCGGGGCCCATTCACTGCTGCGTTCCGTGAGCAAGCAGGATGCTGATTGGCCGAGCAGGAGTTCCACACAGCGGGCGTGTCCCCTCTGACAGGCTACATACAGCACGGAGCGGCCCGCGGGGTCCAACGCATCCACACACGCGCCAGACTCGATTAACACAGACACACATTCCCAGTGACCCGACTCCACCTGACAGGTTATGGAGAGCAGAAAAATTATTTAAAAGGGTAAAAGGAATAGTTCACCCAAAAATTTTCCCATCATGTCATTCCATGTCATATAAATATATATCTTTTTTTAGCCATCAGAGGGCGCAGTTCTGCATACTATCCCACTCTGCTCTAACAAAAGCCAAAGTTTTGCACGTACCGCCAAGTGTAGTGGACTAACAAGCTCTCTGCTTTCCTTCTCTTCCACAGTGTTGAAGCTCATCTCCAAAAGCTACAGAACCAGAAGGAAGAACATGAGATTTTATAACAGACACGAAGCTAATGGCACAATAATGGGCGATCCGTCTCACCAGCTCCAGGTTCCGCTTGTTGCCGTGGGCGGCGGCGTAATGCACAGCGCTGTATCCTTTAGTGTTGCACAGAGATGGATCAGCACCGTTATCCAACAAATGCTCCACACACCTGCGGTAATGACGGATTGCGTCAACACTTTATGCAACAAATACACGTACAGGAGGCAAATGATATTAGTCAGAACTCTGGACCCAAAAATAGCCTATAAAACACACTGAGAGGGCAGAGAGACGTGATGCAGTCCAGGACAAAATGTACCCACGATTCAACCCTATAAGATCACATACATAGACAATGTACATGGGGCTTTACAAGTCCAGGCCTACTTGTGAAAATGCTTCTGTTTTGCATTTTTCCTAATACATTGTTTTAATGATTACCAGAATATTAGTGCAAGCATACCAGCAATGAAAAACCGAACACGTTTTGTGCTTCAACGGAACCAAAGAAATCGGAACTTTTGTAATCCAGTCTATGTTACAAACAACCTTAAAGGGTTAAAAATTTTGTCCACCTTTTACTCGCCCTCATGTCATTCCAAACCTATATCACCTATCATACAGGTTTGGAATGTCAAAAAAAAAATTCTCATTTTTGGGTGAACTGTCCCTTTAAAAATGTAAACCGTTTCTAATTCTGTAATCAATAACTTCTTACATAACACTTCTTGAAGAAAATTTATGTTTGCTTTAATTATTGTTGTAGACTTACAGGAAAGATTCCTTCCCCCCATCCTCCTGGTTCTGATGAGTGCTGGCGTGGGGTCGGTCCGTTCTTAAAAAAACAACAAGGACACTCAGTATCAGTAACACATCGCACGCTGCGACACCAAACAGCACGGCCATATTAAAAACTCTGCAGGTATGCGAGTGCACATGAACGTCTCACCTGCAGAACGCAGTAGATGCTGCTGAGTAGTGTAAAGGTGTGCAGCCCGAGCGGTCGTGCTCGTTGACCTCTGACCCCGCCCCCACCAGCACCACCACACACTGATACCTCTCGTTAGCAGCCGCATAGTGCAAAGCAGTTCTGATGAAAACGCATCAAAACACCCATGATGTCATTCACTAGAACACAGCTACCTCATATGATTATTTATAGTACTTCATCTTTATTGTTAAGACTGCAATCCGTAACGTTTTGGGTTAAAACCAGTTATTGAGCACGAACATAACAGATCAGTGATCAACGCGATCTGCTTACCTTACCCCAATTCACAACGGCAAATAAAAAAAAAAAAAAAGATTTATAATTTGAGCCGTCAGGTCTGATTTGCCAGGAAATGTTTGGTTTAAACTTCGACTTACGTAAAGCAATCTGCAATTTTTCAAACAGAGACGGCGACAGAGAGACAAAAGTTACAGATTGCAGCCAGTATGCATTTCATCAGTGTGTGCTCTCTGGGTATCAAACCCATAATCTTCGTGCTGACAGCCCCATGACTCTCTAATGGGCACATGATTTTAAACTTTTCCCCCAAAGGTCCCATTCAAAATAATGCATAACATCTTCAAGCTAAATATTTCTGAGTTGATAATGACGCACACATTCTTGACGATCATCAAACATTCTGAACATCAAAGACATGTTATTTTAACGAAGCTGGATTCATACCTTCCAAACTTGTCCTTCTTATTCATGTCGGCTCCACTGCTCAAGAGCAGATTAAGACATTCAATGTTTCTGAGTGAGAAAAAGAAAGAAAAAAACCAAGACTTCTAATTCACGCACTAAATATAGCTTTGACTTCAGTCACGTTTTTCATCTGCATGAATCAAACTTTAACTCAGTAGCCAGTTCATGCGCATTACCACAGCAAACCCGTCAGCTAAATTTGAACTCTTTATCATCAGATCATGCTGCCTTGAGGTTTCGCACAAAATACTCTGATATTGAGAATGTGTGTCAAAAAATGGGACACTGTCCCTTTAAATAGCTCATTGTAAGCAGAGCTGCTGTCTCACCCTCCAGACGCAGCCGCGTGCAGACAGGTCCTCCCAAAGTTGTCTGGGGTGTTGATGTCAAACCCGGCTGAGAGCACGTGCTCTTTACTCATCGACAACACAATGCTGTACAACTGACCTACAAACACACA
>JAZGTI010005029.1:0-26491 GCA_036877585.1 Botia kubotai | reverse complement strand
CCTCATCTCAGAGGAATTCTGTGATTTGCTTGGCTCCTGTCGATGTTTTCCTTATGTAAATCAGCATCCAAATTAAAATGTCTTTGGAATGCTTTTGACCCTGACTGGATTTCCCGGCCCAGTTAAACATTCATTTACTGGTAATTAAGTGATCTGAGCTCATTTTCTCGATCTTAATGACATCATCCAGCTGCTACAGGAAACACGCCGCTACCCCCAGTGCACTCTGGGATGCGCACATGGTCCAATAAGGGCCCTTTTACCTCTCTGACATTAGCCTTTAATGCTATTAACCCGTTCATTGTAAATAGGCCCACTTAAGCCAAATGCAAAAGGGAAATACGCCCAGCGAATTTATTGCGATGTGGTAGGAAATCGAAAGGCGTTCATCTTAACGTTGGAATCTGAACAGCGCACAAGTAATCTGTATTTTATAATAGTTTTTGTCCTGATGTTTATTTCCTGACACTTAAAACCCTTTTGTTTTTTGGAGACTGTACATGTGAATCTCGTTTTTAGAGATGTCAGATTTTAAGCATACTTTGTTGATTTAAACATTGTGCTATTTATTATGAATTTTATCTAATAAGATGTCATGTGACCTCACGTAAAGCAAAGTTTATGGCAAAGTTGGTTAGTTAATGTACAGTAATACAGCTAACATTTAACAAAATAAATAATAAACGATAATAAAAGATAAAAGAAATGTGTTAATATAATTTGCTTATTACATGTGCATGTTTCGGCCTCTTTCTACTTGAAATGAAAGAAAAATTAAATACAAAAAATGAATGTAATAATTTTGAAAAGATTGAAGCGTACTAGACAAAACATAGTCTCACGATTAAGTTCATCTTATACAAAATAGATTTTATAGCCACTTTAGCAACACAATGTGTCAACAGACATTCTACATTCTTTTCAGTTTTATTCATTTAGTTTTTCATTTTAAATCTCTCCATTTTTGTTCATTTCTAATTCAATAATTATGCCAGTTAAGATTTACTGAAATTCAATAGTAGTGAAGCTGTCAGAAATCAGTTTGAAATACAGACAGCCGTACAGTTTCAGAGTGGGTCAGGGCATGCGTGTGTGTTTGATGCTTAGTGGACCAGAAAACACTCATATGGAAGCCCCTCCCCCAGTAGCTCATCCTAAGAAGATTGCTCCCTACAGAGATCTTATAATCCTCAGAATCAAAGCTTGTAGTCATACTCACACACAGCTTAACAGATTCTTTATAAAGCTCTACTACACCATGAATGTATTAATCTTAGATGTGATAATAGAGTGCATATAACACATCTTACCTGCTCAGCTATTGTAAAGTGTTCTTTTTTGTAACATAGTGTTGATGATCTATAGAGTAATTTATAATATATCTATAATGTATCTATAGAGTAATTTATAATATACCTATCATTTATCTATAGAGTAATTTATAATATATCTATCATTTATCTATAGAGTAATGTTTATTCATTGAAATGCACATTAAATAGATAAAAAGTTTTATTATCTAATTAAGCATCTTTTTTCCTAATTTATCCACATTTTTCATATGTTATTCTAGGTGATAATGCACAATATTCACCGCATTACAAAAGACTCCCAGGTGTAGAAAAAAGAATTTGGACGGAACTAATGCTGCGCGGCACATAGACGATGTCGGGGTGCGTGGGGCACCCCTGATACCCCCCTACCCCACCTTCAAATGTTATGGGGCAGTCTCCTTCGGCAACAAGGAGCCACTGTCACTCCCTATTAGCAAGAGAGTCCTAATCCCTCCACGCAAAACTGCCATAATGATATCACTAACCACGGGTGGCACCGCCGGCCAAGCAGTGTGTGTGTGTGTGTGTGTGTGTGTGTGTGTGTGCAAGACCTAATGTCCACAGCTTGACCTTTCACAAACACTTGTTTCACTAATCTGAACCTATTTTTAAATGTCTTCCTACATCTTTTGTGTCTGCTTGAATATGGTTTCAGCTAAATGAAATGTTTGGCCTCCTACCTGACCCCATACAAATACTATTTTTGAATGAATATTTAGCAGATCAGACACATTCAAAACATTTTTGTTTTCCTCTGTAATGATGTTAACTATGTCCTTATACTGTTGATCATTGAAGATCATGGATCATTTATAAACGGACACAAAACGGTTGAGACCTGCTTCACCTATAGAGCCTGTGTCTGTATCAGTCAACATCTCCCCCAGCCTGTCTCACCCTGTTGTTTACTTCCCTAAACAAGCTCATCGTTGACAACACTAAACGATACATTACAGCTATCAAACAAACAAACAAATGCACCCTCACCCCGGCTCAGCGGGACAGCAGTAAGTGAGACCATAACCGCTAAGTGAGGCTAAACATCATCCTAAACATCAAGGGGCTGTTCTGCTCACTCACTCAGATCTGTTATGCTCCTAAATAATGAATCTCATCGGTGCTTGTTCAGTGTTCAGTCATGTGTGAAGACAATGGAGAGACGCACAGAGACCTGATGCCGCGTTTATTTACTGGACTGCCTGATATGTGGGGTAACACTGCAGTTCAGTTAAATGATTTTATTTAAAGGTTTGAGGTCAGACGTAGGGTTAACCTACAAGGAACATTCATCAGAATGTTGGTAATGTTGTCTAAAAGTTCTCTCAAAGTTATCAAGAGATTGTGGAACTTAGAGATTGTTGTCATAGTTATAGAAAACGTTATTATTAAGTTGTTAGTAGAATGTTGTAAAAACACTACAGAATTAAAAAGTTTGAAGAGTGTTTGAAAACCAAGCAATAATGTTAATACGATGTCTACAAAACTGGACATTTGAAAATTCCCACAACTTTCAAATGAGCACTTTTTAACATTTTAATTACTTAATGGAAACATTAGGGAAACATTCTTACAACCTAAAAGCTGGGAGATATAGGGCTAAAGATGGGCTCCTTGGCGTCAGTAGATTTAGCAAGGGTCACAAGGGTCGTTACTCTATCATGCAAGACTGTTATATAAATAATTGTACATGCTTTATTCAATAATGGTATATGTATGTTCAGTAATAGCATACGGCAAGACGCCATGAGTTTCACAGCTGTAACTGACCATTAAGACCCCAAGACCCCAAATAACTGACTGCAATTAACATAATCCTAAATAAATTCACTGTAGTTTGAAATGTTTTGTTGTAAACTCATAAACATAACGAAATTAACTATAACGCAGTGTGGGTTTGTATCAGCTTTAAGTTAATGTGCTGAACAGTATAGTATTATTTTTCACCCGCATAAGGGTCACTGACCTCAGAACAGAAGTGTCTATCATGTGAGGGAATAGCATTGTCTTTTCTTACTGCTTGTTAAGAGCATCTTCGGACATTTACACGGGTGTTGAAAATCATTTCCTGTAATAACAACAGCAGTCCGCATGGCCCTAATGCATTAGGTGAGAAGGTGACAGCAGACAGAACCACGTTTATGAAAGATAAATGAAGGTCAGGACACGCGCACGAAAACAAAAGGAATAGAAAATAACATATAAAAACACTTAACGTATTTAAATTTGCTTTATCACGTCCATTACGCTTCGTAAAAAGTCACTTTTCGTGTTCTCGCGTTGTTCCCGCGGAGAAATTATTCATTCAATAACGAAAAACATATTAAATTCTAATGACGTGGACAACAAAGTGCATTTTTTTGTCTTGTCTATAAAAATACCTAATTTATCATTTATATTAGTGATCCACGCAGCTAAACGCTTTAATAGATTTTTTTAATAGATTTAGACTTAATGCTAATACTACTACTGCAGAAAAGTAACTTTATGAATGTAATAAATTTGATATTAAAATATTGACTGTTGTTATTCATCATCAATACTGTGCGAAGAGATTCGGGCATTTTAAAGTCAGGAAAAACTATTGCAAATAAAATTCACAGGACCAAAAAGTAAAATCCTATAAATCTGGACTTTGCTTTGCCACTGGAGGGCAACAGAGAAAACCACGTTTAACTCTTCTTTTATTTGTTGCTATAGAAACGACACAAGCGAGGAAAGTTTGTACGTTTGCTACCGGGACTGATAAGAGACAGACAAGATGAGTTTGTATTTGGACGATTACTTTCGGACGGTTTACGAGGGGCGATTTTCGCTGTGAGTATATACAAGTATTAACGTAAGCACTTAATTGTTGCTAATTATTAATGTGCCACCGGTTCCTATAATGCGAATTTGAATTCGGATTTTAAGTCGAGCAGCGAGGGGTGTCGCCCAGGCTTTGTTGGTGCTGATGTAGAGGGAATTAAGTGTAAATACTCAGAGACTGTGTACACTTGCAGAAACGAAGCAGTCGGCCAAATGGGTTTAACTTCGCCGGCCACCCGTGCTTTAATGAAGCGAGAGGAGATCAGGAGCGCGGACAGAGACCTGGAAGCTAAGAAAGAGGTTGTTGTCGAATAAACGAACGTATATTCATTCATTTCGCTTTTACAGTTTTAAATGCGTTTGTCTGATGTGCGTTTGTATGTCAGGAATATGAAACAAAGCGAGAGGAGTTCAAACGGAGGAAAGAAGACATGGTGAAAAAGGAGCAAACACTGAAAGAATCTATAATGAGTTACGACAAGTTTCTGAAGGTAAGGCAACATCCAGCAAAGGTCACCGCGATTCTGCCAAGCAGGACGTGTTCCCGGATCTGATTTCTGTCAGCCAATCAGATTGTGGGATTAGGTTTTCGGTTTTCCCCCGATTTTAGGGGTCAGTTATGGTTAGGTTTTTTTTGACAGGAATAATGTCAAGATGTGACAGGAATCAACACGCCTTTTTGCCAAAATCACGGCGACCTTCTGCAACGTGACTCCATAATGTAATCCAGCTTGTGTGATATATCCTTTATAGTTCAATATTTTTCTCTTTCTCAAAGGAAAATGATGCCAAACGGGACCGGGCGCTAAACAGAGCAGAGGCAGAGAGAGCTCACATAAACCAAAAACACATAGAACTTAAGATGCTGCAGATCGAGTATGACACACTGCTAGCACAGAAAGAGCAACTGAGGGCTTGTATCAATAAAGCCAGTGTCAGGGTTCAGTTCCTGGATCGTGCTGTGCAGATGTCTGGAAAGGTAGGGATGAATAATGATTACTGTTATGTCTGAAATGGGCCGGGATACTAAAACCACTTGTCATCTTTTGTTAAGATGAGAAACTGCTGAGATGTTTATGTGAGCCCACCTGCACTGTTGACCGCACAGTGACACATGACAGACTTAAAGAGTAGGAAGAGAATTTCTGTGGATTGTGCCCGTGTGATACTGTGTGAATTCTTTCAACAATATGACAATATGAATCATTATATGAATCCAGTATGAATCCATTTGTCCTCAAAGTTTGAATTAGGGGCTGTTTTGTATGGCTCGATTTGCTGTTTTCTGAATGACGTGGCGTAGAGGATTACAAGAACATTTGGTTGCAGAATATTCTCGTGTGTTTTATGTTTGACGATGAATTAAATTCTTGAAATGGAGCCTATAAGACAGGTGGAATGAATACAAAGTACAAGTCAATAGAAATATCATATACAGCTGGCCAGCAGTCTATTTTTTGTCCTGTTTCATTTCTCATTTATCTTAATGCATCATTTACATATATGCATTTGGCAGACGCTTTTATCCAAAACGACTTACATTGCATTATACTATACGTTGTTTCTAAGTATGTGCAATCTCTGGGATCGAACCCATGACCTTGGTGTTGTAGGCCATCATATCTTTTGACCAGAACTTTATCTTAATCTTATATGTTGTTTATTAATACAACCTATTTTTCTCTCTCCCTAATCACGTTTAAGTATGAGAACATTGGTCAATTCGTGGGCCGTTTTCACACAATCCAGTCCAGCGGTGAGAATCTGATGGAAAAACAAGCTGCATTGGATAAAGAAAGAGAGCGACTAGGGCTGGAATTGAGACAGTATGTAAATGAACAGCGCATTGCTATCCTGGACCACAGCAACACAATGTCTCAGAAACAGACACAACTAGACAGCATGCGTGCAGAGGCATACAAATGGGTAAGTACACGTAAGCACACACTTACGAGCATAAGTGCACTAACATAGACGCATGCAGCATCGCCTGTCGTCTGGAAAGTTTTATCTCCACAGATAACGGAATGTTCACGTGTTTTACAGGAAGCAATGATGAAGCGCATCCAGTCCACCGCCACACAAGAGACACTTCTGCAGGGTCAGATAAAGGTCACGACCCTTAACCTTTATCACATGATTAGCAAAGTTCCCGTGGATGTGGAGGACACGCTGTACCAGCTGACGAAGGTGAATAATGCATAAAATACGAGTGCTAAACAAGACAAAATAGTATTTGTGTGTTAAATGATTCAGAATTCAAATTTCAGCTTTTAAGATAGCTTTTTAAACTGCTGTTATTGCTTTAATAAGCTCCTTATACTTTATTTTTCAGATTCAACAGTTTATAAAGGCTCGGACACCAAAAAATAACTAATGTCAGAGATCACTCCACTCATGTTGCCCTTTATTAAAATGGAATTGGCACCAAGGTCTGAGAATATATATCCACAAAACACATCTGACAGCCCGGTTGGCAGGATTATGCCCTGGTGTGGGAAGGACAGCAGGGCTGCTATATGGAGATTAAAAAGGGTGATTAAATAAAGTCTAGGCTTTCCCTATGAATTAAATGGTGAAACATTGAGACATTTATGAGGAATACAATACATGCATTCGATTTTTATCTCCTTTTAGTTCAGGCAGATGTGTTACTGGATTGCTGTTTTGCCTTTTGTCATGTCTAGAAAAACCGGACATGACTAAAATTGAAACTGGCTTAAATCTAGCTGCTTTCCAGCAGTGATGATGTGCAGCCCATAATGGCCAAAATCAAGGTCAGCTGTTTTGCTGCCCAGTCAGTGTTTTTGTGTAAAGCTCCTGAGAAAACTGGTGTCGTACCAGCTTTTCCAGCAGCATAGCATCATTTCTAAGTAATGATCTTTAGAAATAATCAAGCAAATTTCTTTGTCTGCATATTTCACGGTAGAAATAAATGAATCAGTCAACAAAAAACAGACAATTATAAAAGAAAGTGCGTTGTCGAATCAAACACCAGTTTTATTTGTTCAACCGTCCAGTTGAGGACAGTATAGCAGAATATTATAGCCAGTAAAGAACACGTATGTTTTCTTTAAAAAATCTGATCTCAGTTATACAAGATAATACATGAACAATAAATCCAGACAAACCTTGATGCCTTTATTTATCTCCATGGCTAATGTTCTTAACCCAAACAAAAGAATGAAACCAGCAAGGTCACCATTAACCCTACAGTTCTTTACAAGAAAACCTCTCCTGAAAGCTTCATCTCAAAGCTTCATTTATTTGATTCATCTAATGATGAATAATGAGATGAGAATTATGATGGTTCTCTTGTGGGTCTGTGGTGCTCTGCTTTCATTTTCCTTTTTTCCCTTTTCCCTTTTTTGCTTTCTTAGGCTTTGCTTTGGCCTTCATGGCCTTGCGCACACAAAAGCCTCTCCAGTGGGCCTGAATGACAATGGCGGCTCGGCCATGCAGCTCTCTCTCTCTCTCCTGTTGTTCTCTTTGCTCCTCAGCCTGCTGTCGCTCCTCCATGATCTGGGAGTATTCCAGGTCCAAAACTGCGAAATGTTCCTCCAGCTCGATCAGCTCTGCTTTCTCTTCCTCATATATGCGTGTCATTTCCTCCAGCTCCGCCTACACACACAGAAGATATATTTATGCACCCTATGATGTACTGTACATAAAAATAAATGATAAAAAAACAGGACTCCGTATAAGGCTGACAGTAGCATATAGGTGGTCTCGAACAAAACTTTAAATTTGATTTCACATGGTCTTAATATTATAATAAATGTGGAAATGACATCACAACAGTCAAGGTCTGTTGAAATCTACCTGTTTCTCTCCCATTTCAGCATCATATTTCTGAATCAAGGTTTCAATCTCGGTTTCCACCTTGTACTTTTTCTGCAAACAAAATAACGATGCTGTTGCTGTTATTATTCGACGCTTACATTGACAGCATTATACTGACTGTTTTCAATTACAGCACATCTGAAAGCATAAACACGCCTTTCGTATCGCCAGTTCTCGCTCTCTGTTCTCTGCATTCACATTGTTGAGCTGAGCTCTCGTTTGATTGGCCTCCTGCTGCACATGAGCCCTCTTCCCCTCTGAGGTTTTCTGTTCTGACTGGCTCTGTTTCTCAGCTTCCTGTTGAGTTCGAACCACGAACTCCTCCAAGCCCTTTTCCATCTGATGCAGTGAGCTCTCCAGCTCATGCATTGTCCTAGTCAGAGTAGAGATCTAAAGGGCAAGGGGAGCCAGAGAAATAATTAAAGCAAAAAGAAACAGAATGTTTAAGAGAAAGAGTGCAACAAAAGTATAAAGTATTTATATTTGTATTCAAAGTTTCACAGTTACCCAGTTCAACATAGACCTGGTAAAAATGTTTCCTTATGGTAGCACCTCACCTCTGTGTCCCTGTCTTTTATTGCCATGGCAACCTCTCTTTCTAGTGAGTCTATCAGCTTCTGGTTGACACTGTGTCGCTGACTGACTTGTTGGATCATCCGGCTGCATGCTTGCTCCTCTGCCGAGCTTGTGAGCAGCCTCTCGTGTACAATCTCCTTTAACTCACACAGACCATCTTTCAGCTTGTGAGATGCCATCTCTTCCTCTGTGGTAGCTCTCACTCCTTTTAGCATCTCCTCAGTGGTCAGAAACTTCCTAAGAAGTCGTAGAATGTTCCGGAAGGAGTCCTGAACTGCCTTTGTAGACCTGGCCCGTTCACTTTCATCAAGATTCCCATCATGCATCATCGCTTGGTACCTTTCTTCAAGAGTATGGTGCTCTTTCAAGGCCCTGACCACATCCTCTCCCAAGCTCCCAAATGTTTCTGGACGGTTAAGCATTATTGGTAGAAGAGAGACTATTTCCATTTGCTGAATACAGTCATCTAGAACCCCAGCAATGAGCTTTGCTTCCAGAGATGCTAGAGTCTTCCTGGAGGGGCTGATGATCCTTAAGAAGTCTGGTTTGGTTTTGTTTGGGATTCTCGGTGGAAGTGTGTCTGACATATTGTGTCCAGAAGGAAGAACAGCTGACTTTGAGCCCATAATTAGAGATTTCTTTGACAAAAAAGACAGAGAGAACTATTCAGACATTTAAAAACCGAAACAACAACAAAAAATATATTTAACTGTTTAAAAAAATGTAATAAACTGGTTCGCAGAGACCAATTTTAAATCACTATAAATGCAAAAGAAGATATTTTAAAGAACGCAAGTTTTATGCAACAATTACTAATGTAACAAACTATAGACAAAATAAACTCCAGCTGAACGTGTTGTGCATTACCGTGTTATTCATGGGAAGAACTTGTGGAAAAGAAACTAACGAGACAAGCAAACTGTGACCTTGTTTATATCAGTTGCTATGACAACCGTTGGCATGACATCTGGCCTTTACCTCTAAGCGGTTTCACATTTCAGCAGCGATTTACCTTGTGTTATTTTTATATATGCGCTTATGTAAAACTCTGATGCATGTGTTGATTTATCTTTCCCTCATATGATTGATCAGTGTGTTAGTATGCTTGCGTAAAATATATTTTTAAACCGTTTTAGACTGGGACTTTTATTGTGAAATTTTAGCTGTTCCATCTCAGCTGACAAAAACGACACTGTCGTAAAAAGACATAACGTCAGATAGCCCTGCTTGTCGGCGGCGGTTCTTTTATTTATATAGTAAAAAACTCGACTAAATAGTATCTTACTTCTTTATAAAGTTGAATTCGTTTTATAATAGTTTAGAAAGACACAGTCACAGACTTTATGCATGTGTTTTTAATATATTTTGAAAACAGACGTCGATAATGACGTAAACAAACAGGCTTCGATATGGTTTTAATAATAATTTAACTCAGGCAGTTGAATGTCATTTTTACCCCATATTATAACTTTATTAGCTCGATGTCCAGGCTAGAATAAGACGGGTTCTGCAACGAGTATTGTGCACTGCAGGCTGGTGTTGAAGTTTTTCTGCAGCTGTAAAGGGTTAGTTTATTGAACTCGCATATTCGGTGTCCTTTGAAACTGATCTGACCATTTCTCCGGTTCATCGGAATGGCGGACGGGGACGACGACGTACCGCTGATTTTGACCTGGGACGATGTGAACAGCGGGCTGCTGGAGGAGGAGGAGAGTGCGTATATCTGTTTGTATTATTATTATTGCATTTCATTGACCTGAGACTGATGTTATGGCATCTGCAGTTTTGCAGTTTCATAGAGCAGCACTTAGATTTTAGAAACTCTTCAGATTAACTAACCAAACATTGACGTTTTGGGTACATTTCTGCAGCTGTGTTATCCATCCTGTCTGTTCAGATGTCACCAGTAGGTCCCTACACACACTCATGACCTCAGTCGCTGGCTTTTGTCTTCTATGACTGACCTGTCAGATACCATATGACGTTAAAGCCCCCGTTGGAGCTAGTTTAGTATTTGTTATATTTTTACAAAATGATTGATTTATAATATAGAGTCAGATCCTGCTGTGAACCTGATAATTATTTCCCCTGGCCTTGGATGAGAAATAACACAGACATCATCTATTATCTATTAACATTTTAGTAACTTTGTCAATATGATCACAAAATTGCATGTATAAAATTAATCACAAGAAAGGAGAAGTAGGAAATGCTGATCAAAATGGTTTTAGCATGCCACAGCGCTTGTCATGTCAATGTTTAGCCAGGAACTTCTTTCATTGTGCTGATACAGTGTCAGTGTGGAAGAACACACGTTAAACGGTCTGAATCTCTACCCTGACTCTAGAGGGCGCTACAGTCAAGTAAACGCCTTTTTAACTGTGGCCTTTAAAAGTGCTGATGCACAGGGAAACCTTCCTGAAGATGAGAGATCAGTTTGGGTGGCATGTTTCACTAAATACATTTTGTCTGTAATTTTTTTTGTCAGCTATATTGTAGTAGTAATATGTATAATAGCTGGAGATAGCAATAATACCAGGAGAGAGCTACCCATCATCTCAAATAGCAGTTGCTCTGCTTCAGAACTATGTGGCCTGGCTGTCGCTGTCGTCCTTTTTTTAGCGTTTTAAAAATGTTTTCAATGTTTTTGGCATAAATTGAGGTCTATTGAAAACATTATTGTAACAGTTTTTTTATGTTTGTTCTGCAACATACATTGTGCACAGTAATAGCTCAAAGATTCGGAGCTACAGTCACATGCTTCTGAAGCTGCTATGTTTTTTAAGCATGTTTTTGGACACTTTGTAGGGGGGGAGACACACTTTGTAAGGCTGTCACTTTAAGAACGACGTATCCCAACCACAGTAGTCATGTGTTTAAGTGTCACCTTCAGCAGCATGCCGGCCTTTGTACGCCACACACATAGAGGCAGAGGAGTTAAAATGCTGTGTCAGCCTTATGGCAGATACCACACTGTTTGTGGCCCCTCTCGGCTCTCAGCGTACTCACACATGCACCGTGTCGCTTTACAAACAGCTCATGTCGAAGCTGTTTGTAAAGGATAAGGACTGGATGTCTGAAGCTTTTGAGGACCTGAGTCGGAAACCAAAGTGTGTAGCCATTTTTTTGCATTTGGAACATTACTTCAGTAAAAAGAAAAAATAATATTACAAGTCTGTTTCCTCCAGCCCTCTCTTTGGCTCCAGGACAGAGCAGGTTCTGCTTTATTACATTGCTTCTTATTTTTGAAAGAAACAAGAGCATTGAAAGCTGAACCGAAGATCAGTAGCCTTCACTTCCTCATGCTGTTTCAAAATGTTTTCATTGCCATGGTGATGGTTGTCTACGTCGGACATTTTGGCGATGGCTGTGTTTTTTAAACAGCTAGCTTTAGATGGGGCCAGGTCACGTTTCTCATCACCAGACTGCTCTTTTGTTCCACCGCGTTGGAAGAAAGGCCGTATCTCTCTGTGGTTTTGGAACAGGACTGAATAGAAACATGTTATCAAGTCTGTCTATTTATAATGCTGCTGTTTATTGATGCGATGGAGGAAACGCTGTTATTGTCATGTGCGAACTGCATGAAAGCTGTTTACAGATAGTAGTGCAGATAGCTGTATCTCATTCAGTCAGATTGAATTTGCTCAGACCGAAAGCTTTTAGCTGTTTAATTAGCTCAATATTTAATTGCATTTGGACCTGACAGAGGATTTTAAAGGGTGTTGGGAATTGAAACTTTTGCTTCCCACAGTGAATCAATTATATTACAGCCTCAGACGCAGAGGCGGGGTTTTCATAAACTGCGTCCTCACCTCAGGAGACAGCTGCATTTTTGGGCTTAGAGACTCTGTGAGCCAGAAGCCAAAGTATATCTGTGACAGAGAAGATCCTGGAACCGGAATATGACACGGATGAGAGGACGATATTCCTGACAGATCGGAACACTTGAAATGACATGAGAAGCAGTTGGGAAAGAGACGGTGTCAGGGGAAGCTGTTTGGAGGCGCTACAGGAAGTTGTCACAGTTCTTGGGATTGAGGCCTGAGAAAATCGAATGGACGTTTTATTCGGCTGCGGTTCACTGTGATATTTAAACTGTCAGATATTTGAAGTGCCATTTCCTGCCCATAACTCCGGTGAAAGAGGGAGACAGAGTACAATCCAGTGTGGAATGCAGACATATCTGCTGAAGACATTTTATTACTGATTTTTTCATTACTTTTTTGGGAACGTTCAGTTGTTTGCTTTGGCAGTGAAATGTTTGGAATCTGGAGTGCCGGGTTTTGGGAACCAAAGTTGTCTTAGTTATAGTCTTTTGTTTGAAGTGCTTAATAGGGTTATTAACATTTGAAGTTTTTCCAGTATGATTTGAATCATTTGAGTGTGGCTGAAAACAGTTTATTCCCATAGGAAATTGAGGATATTTTTTGGATGATTTGCTTGGAAATGCGTCCCATGTTCTCCAGCATCAAACATGTTGGATATCACATCTTTTGTGACTAGAAAGCTTCATGGTATTTTGCTCATTCTAATGAATTTTCTGAGCACATTTTTTATGTTTATTAATTGAGAGAAAAGTTATTTTTGCTGTTATTGTTGCTATCAAAAGGTGCTATTTTCTTTAATTAAAGGAAAAGATTAATTTTTTTTAGTTGACAAACTAGCAAAATAACACTTCGGTAGATGCTGAGAGGGAAGTTTTTCAACAAAGCATTTGGCCAGATGTGATTTTTGGTGTTTTTGAAACCAGTTCGTCATGTGATCATTGTAAGCATCACCACAGGATTCTGTTCTTCTTTTGGACCTTTGACTGCAGCAGGTGTGACACAATGAAACCAACCCGTGCGAGTACATTGCTAATAATCAACCCTTGTAGTGCTGACAACTGCTTGACCACTGACATGTTCTCTCTCTGACTACTGGGGCCCGGGGCTGGTCACAGAGGCTGCCATGGAAACCAATAGTACATATGACAATGTGACAGGACTGACACGTGATTGGCCAGTCCAAACGTCCACATTCTCTGAGCAGTTAGAGTGTGTCGGTATGTGAGTTTGAGAGAACCCAGCTAACAATTTTAGATTGTAAGAAAGTTCTCCTAACATTTCCATTAAGTAACGAAAACGTTAAAAATGTTGTTTTGAAAGTTCCAGGAATGTTCAAAACATCCAGCTTTTTAAACGTTGTATTAATGTTATTGCTTGCTTAACTAAAGCACTATGTTATGTAAGCATTTTTTTCATTCTGTAATGTTTGTGAAACATTTCAATGACTACTTAAAGGTAACGTTTTTCATATGTGATTACGTTAGAAAAGGTTTTGCTAACGTTACTGCAAGAAATAATTTTTTTAAATAATTCATATTATTCCGTTGTTCTTTTTCTTCCGCACGCAGATGGGGTCGGAAATTATGATACTGTAAATAATGTTGGCATTCCAACTTCAGGAGCTGCAGACTCCAGGGCCCAGAATTCCCTGCGCCAGAGCTGGGAAATGAACTACCAGGAAGCAGCAATATACCTGCAGGTCCTCATTCAAACTTACCTGTACATACAGGTTGTAAGATGCGTGTGATCGCGCACATTCAGAGTAAAACATTCTCCCTGTTTGCTTTGTGTTTGTCTTCAGGAAGGAGAGAATAACGACAAGTTTTTCACTCATCCACGGAATGCCCACGCCCTCAGCGCCTATCTGTTTGCACATAATCATCTGTTCTACGTGATGGAGCTGCTGACCGCGGTGCTACTCATGCTGCTGTCCCTGTCTGAGGCGCCCGCCGTCCCCTTTCTCCGCCTGGATGTCTACGTACGGGCCTTCTAATTGTGTGCTGATGTATTATTCATGTGTATTTGTGAATGTGTGCACATTGTGTGTGTGTGACTCTACATTTGTAAATGTGTTTTTTTTGTGTTGTTTTAGGTTCACGCTACACTGGAGTTGTTGGCGTTGGTGTTGGTGGCCTTTGAGTTGTGCATGAAGCTCCGCTGGCTTGGCTTTCACACCTTCATACGACATAAGAGGACCATGGTGAAGGTGTGTGTGTTTGTCATGCACTTCCTGTAGGTACCATGAACTGCAGTAAATGTACGAGTGTGTGTGTTTCCATTGATTTACAGTTTGACATCTGCATGTGTCATAGCTTCATATTCCAGGGGCGGAAATCCTGATATGCTTTCTGCTTTTGTGTGTCTTTCAGACGTGTGTCCTGTTTATTCAGTTTATTGAGGCAATTGTGGTCTTGGTTCGGCAGACGTCCCACCTGCGCGTCACAAGAGCCCTGCGGCCCATCTTTCTGGTGGACTGTCGTTACTGCGGAGCGGTTCGCAGGCACGCATGCTTTAGTTCTGTAGAAATACTGTAGAAATATACAAAGCCTCAGACCTATTTTATTCAATTTAAATAATCACAAACAATTTGTTTGATTAATGATTGTGCACATTAATTATATTAATTTACATACTGTAACGTGGAAAAGTATTATGTATTGTATAATGATTGTCGCAGTACAGTACGGTTCTGGTTGGGTGATATTGTATATTTATTGTTATGGAAGGTTAATGTAGAATTCTGTTGATGTGTGGTCGATGTGACTCTACCAATCAGATTTGAGAGATTTTGAAATCGGTTTGTATTATTATTATTATGTTGTGTTCAGACTCTCTCTCTGTCCTCCCTCAGAAACCTGCGGCAGATATTTCAGTCTCTTCCACCTTTCATTGATATTCTCCTGCTGTTGCTTTTCTTCATGGTCATCTTTGCCATTCTGGGATTCTGTTTGTTCTCCGGCAACACGGCCGATCCTGTGAGTATATCACACACACACACACAGTTGTGTTCCATTATTTTCTGTCACATATTCACACACACACACACACTGTTCTTTCTCTCTCCAGTATTTTAACACGCTGGAGAACAGCATTGTGAGTCTGTTCGTCCTTCTGACCACTGCCAAGTAAGTGTCTGGTGCACACATCCCACTCCTCTTCATCATGGAAGAACTGGAGAGTTACTGAGGTCTCCATTATCATTGTGTTTATGAAGAAGCCACTCCAGATAGTCTCACTGTCATAGATGTTCTAGAAGTCACTTTGATGAATAAAATCTTTTCTGAGTTGCTGAGTTTATCTGTATTTTTTCTCTTTTTTTGATAGCTATCCAGATGTGATGATGCCGGCGTATTCAAAGAATCGCTGGTCGTGCATTTTCTTCATCGTGTATCTGTCCATTGAGCTGTACTTCATCATGAACCTGGTCTGTTTTCAACACCACCACCAAAAGTCATGATAAGAAATAAGAGGCACTGAATTTTGTAAATGTTCTTAGTGGCCTGTCAGCATCTGTGCAATCAACACCTTCGACAAACACATTATAACGCACTTAATAAACAAACAACAGTCTCCTTCAAACAACAAACAAACATAAAACTAACATCAATGAAACCGTAAACAAAAACATTGTCAAATTCCACAATACCATCAAAGAGGCTTTTCTGTTTACAAACAATAAGTTCACAGGTTAAACCGTTTCTTTGTTTCAGCTTTCACAAATTTTGCTTTTGAATCAATATTTCATGATTTGTCATTAATTCGATTTATACACATTTTTGCTCTGCAGCTCCTGGCAGTAGTTTTTGACACCTTTAATGGAGTCGAGAAGATGAAGTTTAAATCTCTGCTTCTACACAAGCGATCTGCCATCGAACACGCCTTCCGGCTGCTGGTCAGTCGACAGGTGAGCATGAGTTTGTCTCTGTGTCTCGAGTTTTTATATGATTATATGTATGTTTTTATATGTGTGTGTGCTTGTACATTTTAGAGGCCTGATGGAGTGTCTTTAAAGCAATTTGATGGACTTATGCGATTTTATCGTCCACGAATGAGCGCAAGGGACTGTTTCCTCACCTTCAAGGCCCTCAACCAATCAGACGCGACTGCGCTGAGGTACTCACACACACACACACACACAACCACACACGAGTGTTTACTCAACAGACAAGTTCTCAAAGTTTTTCTGTGTTTGTATTTTAGTCTCCAGGACTTTTATAAGTTTTATGAAGTGATCGGACTCAAGTGGAAGGTCAGATGTCACACACGCAGTCACATGATCACTGATGTTTGTTAAACCCTTCTAAGCTGTAACGTGTGTGTGTGTGTGAGACAGGCTCGACGGAGTGGAGAGTACTGGTTTGATGAGCTTCCTCGTACTGCATTCCTTATTTTCAAAGGTCAAGCTTCATTCTCATGTTAAATTATTGTGCATTTGTATTATTGCTATTACTTTCATGCTTAGATTGAATAGTTACTTTCCTGACTAGTTTAGGTCCTTCCTGTGATTTTTCTTATTGTGATTGTCCTTTTTTAAACAGGAATCCATTTACTCGTGAAATCCAAAGCCTTCCAGTATGCAATGTGTAAGTGAGATTTCTAAATGCCTGGAATTAACTATAAAGTACTAGATATTAGTACTTTAATGCATGCAGGTTTAATTGATAACTCATCTGAAATAAGTTCAAGAAAAGTTATTAGTTTAACACATAAGCTGCTTCATAACATTTATGTATGTCAGACTGCGGTGTAATTAGAACTTAAGAACAGTTATATTATATGTCTCTTTTTAATACTTTTTAAACTGTTGTTTTCGCATTGTGTTCTGTTTTTGGAAGATGCTGTGTTTTATGTTTGACACAGATCTGGTAGTAGCAGTTAATGGCATCTGGATTCTGGTGGAGACAAACATGTTAAACGGTAAGACTCCGATTCATTCCAATCATTTATCATTCACAAGATTTGTGTGTGACTCTTGTTTGACTTTTATCTCCTCACAGACGGAGTCTCGTGGACTCGTGTTGTCCCCTGGAGTTACATTGTTTTCCTCACAAGTAGGTGGAAAATTAAATCATTATTCTGAATGAAAATGTCAGACTGTAATTTAAATCTTAAAGAAAATAGGTTAACAATAAACTAAAAATATTTTTGTAAATCTCTTGATGTTTCTCTGGGGTGAAGTTTATGGAGTCGAGGTCTTGCTGAAGATCACAGGTCTTGGTCCTATGACATATTTCAGCTCAGGGTGGAACCTGTAAGTACACAGACACACACACACACTTTTGGTTTATGTCCCCATAAACCATGTTTACATTGTTATAAACATGTCATTATACACATTTGTGTCCTTGTAAAGCACACGTACAAGTACACAAACACACACACATCAGAAACCAATCATTTTCACACTAAAAGCCACAAACACACACACACTTCCTCATGTGTGTTTCTGTTCTCAGCTTTGATTTCTCAGTAACAGTCTTTGCCTTTCTGGGATTGATTGCTCTGGCCTTTGATATGGAGCCGTTCTACTTCATTGTGGTGTTGCGACCTTTTCAGCTCCTCCGGTGTGTGTGTTTACTGTACACATAACTTGCATAATATATAATATTAATATAATATAAACTTAATATTTAATACATAACTGTTGTTTGGTTTGCAATTTGTGTAATGTAGTATGTTATGCATCTCAAGCACCATGTGAAATCATAATGAGTATTGTTGCTACAGTTCACATCTGTTAGTGTGGAGTGTAGCTATATGCTTGTTTATACATATAGCTCAGTCAAATGAAATATAGGCTTTATATTTCTATATTTTTTCTTTTTAACTAAATTTCTTACATTTGTTTTCCTACTTCCCGTAAAGGTTGTTTAAAATTAAACAGCGCTATCGGAATGTTCTGGACACGATGTTTGAACTTTTCCCACGTATGGCCAGGTACAGAAACAATAATCCATTTTAACTTGGTACTCACAGACATGCAGCCTTTTCCTCACTCTCTCTCTCTCTCTCTCTCTCTCTCTCTCTCTCTCTCTCTCTCTGTAGTCTAGGTCTGACTCTGATTATCTTCTATTATTCCTTCGCCATCGTTGGAATGGAGTTTTTCGCTGATGTGGTTTATCCAAACTGCTGCAAGTAAATCCCGTCACTCACTCTAACCGTGTGTTGTGTTTTACATGAGAATACGGTTTGTGCTTCTGCCTGCTGTAAAACATCAAACAAAACCTAAACCGCGCTCTCGTTCTCCTAAAGCACGAGCACAGTTGCTGACGCATATCGTCAGATTAATGTAACCGTTGGCAACCGGACCGTGCTGGAGGAGGGATATTACTATCTCAATAACTTCAATAACATCCTGAGCAGCTTTGGTATGTACAGACACACTCAGAGACACATGCACGCTAACAGGGAACAATCTCAGAATGTTGGCTAACGTTCTCTAAATGTTCTCTCAAAGTCATCAAAAACGTTCTTGCAGGAACATTAGTTAAACTTTCTTTGGCGTTACATATCATGTATATCAAAAACGTTATTCTTAAGTTGTTAGTGGAACGTTTTAAAAACATTACAAAATTAAATTCATGTTCTTATAACTGAGCAATAATGTCAATGCAGCATATAAAAAACTGGACGCTTTTTTGTTTTTTTAACGTTTTTGTCACTTAATGGAAATGTTAGAGAAACATTCTTACAGCCTTGTTAAGCAAAATAGTTAGCTGGGTAAATGTTGACTGTGACTAATAGTTTGTTTGTTCTGTGATCTTTCAGTCACTTTGTTTGAATTAACAGTGGTGAACAACTGGTACATCACTATGGTGAGTTAAAGAACAACCCCACGTTCAGATGTTCAGTAACTGTGTTATCCCCCTGCTGGATGCAGCTGGTATTAGCAGAGACGGTACTGTTAGTGCACTGCTGTTTGCCTGCCTGTGATTATATGTAATGTAACTATATGTTTAAATGCAACTCTTTAATGCTTGTGCAGTGTGTGTATGTGCATGGAACAGAAACCCTGGGAGTTTGTGCAGCATATTCATCATTAAATAAGCAGCTGTCTGTAATAAGTGGCGAGTTATTGATGTCTTTAATTCCACAGGAAGGCATCACGTCCCAAACTACCCACTGGAGTCGCCTGTATTTCATGACCTTTTACATTGTTACCATGGTGAGTGTGTGAATGTATTGTGCGGTGGAATATTCTGTAATTAAACCTTATGTTTTAAAGGGATAGTTCACCCAAATATTAAAATAGTTCCATCTTTTACACATGCTTGTTTTTCTCAACCCTGTTTTGTTTTCAAGTGTTTAAATGCCTCTAAATGATGCCTTTAAATGATGTACGTAACACAGGTTGTCATGACGATAATTGTGGCCTTCATACTAGACGCATTTGTCTTCAGAATGAACTACAGTCGGAAGAACAGAGAGCCACTGGGAGACCCAGAAGGTTCTGAATATTTATCAGATGACAACATTTAAAAATGAGTCGTGTTTGTGGTGCAGAGATGAGTTTGCAACAGGCTTAATTTTATTGTGAAGTGTGTGTGTTTCAGATGAAAAGGGGATCGTATTTGAGACGGAGGTGTCTCAAACCGAAGCGCTTCAGACCCTGGACCTGTACAAACACACACTGCGTGTCACAAACCTAAGCTCAATTCAGAGCATGTGTGTGACTCTGGAGCGGAGTGGGGTGAGCACACACACACACACACACACGCACTGGGACATGCCATAGACTTCTATTGTTTTTATACGCAATTACAAATTTGTCCCCAATATATAATTAGAATATATAATTAAACCCACACAAACACACACACTTATGCACAATCTATGGTTGTGTTTCTCTGCTAGATTCATTAAATTATATATGAATTATTTTTGTCTTTGCTTGCAGCACTCCTCATTAGTGTTTCTGGGTCGAAGGTCGCGTACCAAGAGCGACTTGAGCATGAAGATGTATGAGGAGGAGATTCAGGTACAAACATCACTAATGCAGAGGAAAATACTGCAGCTTTTCTAATTGAAGAAACAGACCTGACAGCAAAAATGTAGCTTTTCTGTCATGAGCGTGGAGTTGGTAAACTGTTTATTTGAAATGACTTTTTACACTACTTTAATATTTAAAACTGAAACATTATGACACAATTGTGTTTAAGAGAAGCACTGACAGGCTCCAAAAATGATTGAATCTGAAAATTACATCTCGTAACGGGAGATAACGGAAAATAGTCTAATATCACACAGCTGGTTAAACAAGGATATGCCCTAGTGGAAAATTGGAAAGTTCAGTGAAAAGAAATAAACGCTACTTAATATTATATTCTGTTTTGCAAAGTTACTCTGTGATATTTGGCTCAAAATGACCTTCCTTTAATAAAAAGATCAAATCTTCCAGACAGGCAACGTTTGTGTAAAGCGGTTGTTTGTTTTCGTCTGAAGGAATGGTACGAGGAGTATTCCAGAACAAACCTTCAACCTGATGACCACAGAGGTCTGAACAGCCCTGAAGCCAGTGCAACAGACAGCATTAATTAACGTACACACGCTCACACACTCAACACTCCGATCATCAACTAACACACTGACTCGTACCTCTGAGGGACCTTGGGACTGTCTTCCTCCCACTGATGGAAAGCACAGGTGCTCGCCATGACAACTCCACTCTCCCTTCTTCCACATGGAGACACATAGAACATCTTCACTTAAGCCTTATTCCCCCTTCCATGAAGGTTCCGTGGCCAATCAGGGAAGCTTAAAGACCAGTCATGTGACATGCACTATGTCCAGGAACCTTTTCCCCATGAACGCCCCTTATAACTGTTGCCTTGTGGTGGATGACCCTGAATGATCCAGACTCTCGTAGATTTGAGAAACTGAGACCAGCGATTGAATGTTTCTGTGGGAGATGAATCAGGACTGAATGTCAGGATGGTAGCACTAAGTCTTCTGTTTCTCCAGACTCTGAGGTATTGCTTAACCAACAGATATAAACAATAATAATAATAAACTAATGCTGTTTTTAAACTAAAGCTGCTTTTTGCTGGGACCTTGGGACCTATGGAGAGGCTTATTTTGTCATTATATAGAAATATACAGTATATACACATTCATTTTACCTGTGTCCCATGCAGTTGAGAGTTAAGTATTTAAAATGCTAATAGATCCACTTATTGGTCAGGATGGCTGGTTTTTCCAGACACACCTTAAACTTGGACTGATAAGGGTCAAGAAAGCCTAGGAAAACAGCTTTGGACCTCTCAGTTTATTCGAATTGTTATGTTTGTCACATATGAACAGATCTCATCACCTTAGTTTGGAGTTGCCATTGGTTCAGTGTATTGTATGTTCTACAGATCCACCATCATGATTTTCTTTACCCACAATGCTCTCTGCCTTTTGTGTGGGATCCAGTCCTCATAAAATCTGGTCACATTCACACAGTGTTAAATTCCATTCAAATGTGGTTCAATTTAGAGGAACTGCAAATCGGTTTCAAATCCGCCATTTTCCTTTCAAACTGTAGCGATGACGACAAACATTTATGTTGTTTTATGGTTTTGCACACAGTGCTGTAAAACCGGTATTTATTGACACGAATATAAGCAACAGTTCCACATATGTCTCATCTGTTGCGTTCTTTTATTTTGAGCTATTTGACTTTTATTTTATTTTATAGAGATACCTGTGATGCTTTTAAAAGAGGGTGACTTCATAAATCCTTGTTTACGCTCGTCATTGAACTTGCTGTAAAACGTCGGTCAGTTTATGAGGGTCTCTTCTGCACAACTGTTACCCCAGTCGGATGTTTAACTGCACAGTAAGATGTGACGCGCCTGTGACGAACATGACAGCAAATCACACCAGCTCCTCTCATACTGTAGGACTTACCTGTGTCTCAGTTCTCTGTGCTTGTTTTTTTTGTACAATAATTACGCAAATCCAGTAAATGAAACATTTTAATGAAACTTTTTTGTGTTTTGCTCATTAAAAGTTCCGAATGTTTTTGACTTGTTTGTTACTTCCTGTTACTATGGTGACCATGCAGTTGTACAGTACTGTAAAAACAGTACTCACAGATGCTGAAGGGCTGGGGTTATTTTCTCTATCTCTCTCTCTCTCTCTTCATATCCTCTGATAATAATAATGATGGTTCATGTCATTCACTCTAAAAATCTTTGCATCGTATAGTGTCTGATTTTAGGCACTGAATGTATTGTTGATTAGACAGAAATGTATGGAAACGAGAGTCGCACTTGGTTTGTTTTTTTATGTTCTGCACAAGCTTTGAAGATGTTTATGCTGTTAAACAGCAGGGGGCAGCACAGAGTCAGATCCGTCGTCATAAGAGTTGGGAACTGTCTGACTTGCCAGTCCCGTCGCTGTAAGAGGAGAGTGTATGTGTGTATGTGTGTGAGAGTGTTATGCTTTATTTATATCTAGATGTATCCGTTCAGATGATACATCTAGATGTTTAATCTAAACTGAAACATCTAGAACAGTTTAGATCGCCCCTCTCTCTTTTCCAGCTCTTGTAATGTGATGTGTGTTTTCTGGTCATGAGTTCTAATGTGTTCTAACTGTGGTGATGTCAGCCATGCGGTTGGAGGTATCACATATTACAATAGAACGCCAGAGGATTTTTTAACGCATTCATGAATAAATAATTAGTGACACTCGAGCACACACACATAAATGTTCCCCATTTTAATGCTGGTACAACATGTTCCTTCTTCAGATTGATTTATAGCCTGGGTTTTCCGCCGCGATTTTGTGGACCCCTGGGGGTCCTTAAAGGTACAGCAGGGGATCTGTGGACATTTCCAAGTAGATAAAGCTGCAGACCGGAGTCTCCTAAACAGGGCGTTAACTCCAAAAGTGGGGGGTACCTCCAAAAGCAGCAGTTAGGGGTGGGTGTGGGGTTAGCCTTGTCTTTTCTATCTGACAATAGGATAAAGCCACGCCCCATTTTGGAGCTCCCACGTGGACGTTTCTGTATTTAATTAATGAATTTTTAAAAAGGTTGGAGGACACAACCTGTTGTTTTATTTTTGGCTGATTCTAGTGTGCGAAACCATCGTGATACACATAAATGTATCACTTTCTGATAAAACATGGTATGTTAATTAAGTGTTTGTGTTATAAAGGAATGGCGCAAAATGCCAAAAAAAACTCTTTTAAATTCAGAAACAGACACAAACAGAAATTCAGACACGCCATCAACCTGTATCAGGCAAGCTGTCAGTCTGAGGTAAGATAACAGATTAAAAGCTAAGTGCAGGCCAAGTATGGTGAACCGTTGTCATGGTTTTGTCATCTGCATTTAACCCATGCCGAGCAGTGGGTAGCACAGCTGCACCCAGGAAGCAATTGGGGGAAACGTGCCTTGCTCAAGGGAACCTCAGTTTCCTGCTGGCACTGGAAATCGAACCAGGGACCTTTAGATTAGTCTGACTCTAACCAGCAGACCACAACCAGCTCAACATCCATACTAAGCAAGGTAAGGGCTTTTTTAACGTTGTATGTTTATTATTTAATGTTCTATGATCAAAATCAAACCTTACAAGTGTAGTGATGAGTAAACACAGTGAGTGTTTGCTCCACAAGGCATTAATATGACCACATTGTTATTGCATCAGTTGCAATCATGTATTTGTTGAAAGACTGTTTACATGTGGTTTGTTGTTTGTGTCTAACACGACCCACACGCACACACGTTCTCACACACAGTAGTCTATTATTAGTGTGTTTAGAGTGAACCCTCAGCCTGGGATGGTGGCTGTAACTGTGCGGTTCTCATTCTCTCTGTACATTGTGGATGGTTTCTAATTTATCCCCTCAGACTCTCCCCCAAACCAGCATCCTGTCCCCTCTGACCCTTCCTCTTCCTCCGATATCCCTCTTCCTCCCTTTCTCTCTCTCTCTCTCTGCTGTCAGTCACTAGGGATACACACTTATTCTTTGATAGAGGACGGAATGTGTTTTGTACTCAATGTCCATTTTTTTGCCAGTTTTTTATATATTGGACAACTGACTCTCACGAAATGCTTGTGGTGAAAAGTTGTGGTGATTTTACAGGTGTCATATTTGGTGCTGAATCTTTACACAAAAGTGTAAAGCGTATAGTAGTTAACGTCATAACTCTCATGTGTTAGAACATGTGTATTTGTCTGTGTACAACAACAGTTCTCATGGACATGAACATTAAATTGTCCATCAGGGAGAAGGAATGTTGTTTGAGGTTGAGAGTTTTGTTGGGACATAAATATCCTGTATGTTCTCGGAGTCGCATGCCCCCACCCGCTAGTTTTTCTCTCACACTGTGTCTGTTTCCCTCAAATTGTGACGTGAAGACTTTAAATAGCAAACACAAATGTATTTGATTTTCAGCGTTTCTCAATGTATCAAAATTCATGTTTTTTTTTTCCAGGTAGATATAACTAGATATAAGCTGCAGTTATATTTTTATAGCCGAATGAAACCGAATGCCTGTTCTAGTACACCCTTAAAAATAAAGGTTCCTAAAAGGTTCTTCACAGCAATACCATACAAGAACCATAATTCCCAAAGAACCATTCAGTCAAAGTTAATACAGTCCAAAGAACCCTTTTTCACAGCAAACAACCTTGTGTAAAAAAGAAACATTCTTTGCGTGTTAAAGGTTCTTTATGGAACCATACAGGCAAAAATGGTTCTTTAATGGCATCGTGAAGCCACGAGTGTATATGAGTGTAAGCCAGGTGATTCTTTTAGTTTCAATAAGCTTTATTGGAACAATAACATGAGTTTATGTAAGTGTTCCTGTAGCTCAGTTAGTTGACCATTGTGTTAATAGCGCAAAGGTTGTGTGTTTGAGTCCCGGGGGAACGTGTGTAGTGATACATTGTATACTTTGAATGCACTTTGAATAACAGTGTCTCCCAAAATTGCGCTGTCCCTTAACCAGATTAAATAAAGACATTAAAAATGTCATCTAAAGCATTTTGTTCGTACCCTTAAAGACTTGGTGAGGCAATTAAAAAAGTGTCCGGCCAAAAGAAACACAGCTGACCACATGATAAAGGTTGTACAAACAAAATAAAGTCAAGTCAGAGTTACATCTCCTGTCAGAATGCACATATTTCAATTCAATTTGTTTGATAAAATACGTTAAAGGAAAACATAAAACTTTTTACCATTTGCCGAGCAACCCCCCATTTTATTATAGAAACTTTTTATTGATCTCAAGAACAGTTGTGTGCCATACAGGACAGCTGTCCTCGCCTATTATTGTGGATTTGCTTTCATATTTCCTGGCATTACAAAAATACAGCTGTCATGCTGATGTAAAGCCCATTAAACGACATTGACGTGGATCTCTGTATAGTTAGTAGATAACAGAATGAGTCACACATGTATTATTTTTAGCGAACATCTCCATGATTCAGACACTTCAGAAGTGATCTGAACACAACTTCCATTTCTGCTTTCCCTGTTATTCTCATAAAAGCATTTCTCGCGTGTTTGTCTGTTAACAAAGTCATTTACAGCTGTTGTTTTGAAATAATCATTGCTAACAGATGGTCTAAACAATGTCTTAGATTTAAACATTTGATCTAAACCAAAACAAGCAACTTTTCTTTTCTGTTCGTTACCTTTCTTTCTTTCTTTCTTTCCTTCTTTCTTTATTTCTTTCTTTCTTTCTTTCTGTCTTTCTGTCTTTTCTTTCTGTCTGTCTGTCTGTCTGTCTTTTCTGTCTTTCTTTCTTTCTGTCTGTCTGTCTTTTCTTTCTTTCTTTTTTCTTTCCTTCTTTCTTTCTTTCTTTCTTTCTTTCTTTCTTTCTGTCTTTCTGTCTTTGTTTGTTTGTTTCTTTCTTTCTATCTATCTTTGTCTTTCTTTCTGTCTGTCTTTTCTTTCTGTCTTTCTTTTTTTCCTTCTTTCTTTCTTTCTTTCTTTCTTTCTTTCTTTCTGTCTTTTCTTTCTGTCTGTCTGTCTGTCTTTTCTGTCTTTCTTTCTTTCTTTGAATACCATATATAACAGTAATGTGAATTGCTTAAGTCTCTCTCTCTCCTTTGATGGATGTCAAGAGGAAGTTGGGCAGGGGAACATTTTTCAGTGACAGAGGAT
>JAZGTI010005028.1:0-25815 GCA_036877585.1 Botia kubotai | reverse complement strand
GTCACGATGCAGAAATATCTTAATGGTCCTATAGAATTCATTTTCTGTACTCTTTTTATCTTAAAAGATCTTTTCTTATCTATAGATACCGCTATATAAACAGTATATACACACACAATGCATTAAAGTAAACATTTACTCAAAATAAAAGATTTCAGGTAGATTATGTCTGATGCCAACAGTTACAGTTTAACTAAGTGTTGCTCCATCTGTAGTCCCTCACCTTCCCCCCACCTTCATTCTGTCACCTTCAGTGTAATCACACATTCTCAACTCCAGATGCTTCCAACACACACACACTTACACCTCTTGATGCACACATACTCCTTTTACAAAATGCACAGAAACACACACGCAGCTTATCCCAGCCCTGTACATTGTAATTCCACTCACGTCGACTCAGCAGTAAGAGAGGAAACCCTTGTCCAAGAGATGCTTGAGGCTGATTGCTGTTAACAGAAACCTCAGAACTACTTTTCACAAACAGCATAGTGATAAACCTCATACATTGTCCATCCAATCAGCTTTAGTCATAAACGACAGGCAATCTTCCCCCTCTGTAACTCAGACCAAGGTAAATTTATGCCAACTTCAGATCACTTACTGACAACATAGTGAAACCACTGCAAGTTTCATGTCTGAAAACTCATGCATTTTCTCAATTAATATAAAATCATAAATCAATCAAAAGAAAATATTTTATTCCAAATTTTATTAATGATTACAATAAATTACATTTTGCAAATGTTTTGTCCAAAGCAACTCAGGTGAAGAAAACAATAAAGCATCATAGTGAGGCAATAATATAAGAGACATAACATTCAAACTGAGTTCATGTATTATGTGTGTACCCATTAGTGTACAAATAACACAAGTTAAAGAGTTTTACCCATAATTCACTGCAACGGCAGAAATCCATTTAATGCCACTCACAATGCCAGAGCGCCGCGCAAATCCCACAATCCACCTTGATAGCACGACTTCTGTAAAAATGATCTGAAAATGCTCACATACCTTTGCTAAAAGTGCATCAGTGCAAACAAACCGTTATTGAAGTTTCTTTAGACCAATCTTTTAAAAGTAACCTGCAGGTAGAATCTGTAAAGAAATATCTGCCTTTCACCACTACACACAAATGTGATTATTTGCTCTTGGCAACAAACAACTTAACCCCTCTCGAATACAAACAAACATCACAAAATTATTCGAGTCACTTCATGCACAGCCTCATTAATTAGTTAGTCTTTTATTAAAAATGTAATTACTTTGTTGATGTGTGACTTGAATTCTGTTAGTCTGTGTTCACACTACGCAATGTGTCTGAGCACACGCGCTCTCAAAGCCCTGCCTCCATTTGCACCTAAGAATCAGTAGTACTGTGTTCCATAAGTTTCTTTTGTGTAAATCAGTTAAATATCAGTAAGTAAAACAATTGCAGGTACCGAGGGCAGTTGTCCAAATGAGGGGCCTTGTTGATTTAGGAGAACAGGAAGAATGGTAATGATTTCATATTTAGCACAGGGTCAATTCCTGCTCAATCTTTCAGCAATACAGAACATATACAAACACACACACACATATTTGTGACAGCTTAGATGAAGCATTGTCTTTCCTCTCGCTCAGCTCATTTCTCTTACTAGCTTTGATAGTCCTGCAAGTCTCTTATTAGAAAAAATAAAAATTATTTTTCTCTTTTGTGACACTTTTTGTTGTTGTCTTTCACAGAAATAAAGCCTATGAAATACAATGTTTTTCTGCAAAACACTCTCTCCCTTTTGTTTTTACTAATGTAAATATTACATTCTGTTAACACAAGTCTCTTACTTTAAAATCATGAGAAATGACCTCTCCTCATTTCCCTTCACTGGTTACCAGTTGCCGCTCGCATCAAATTAAAATCTTTACTCCTCACATACAAAACCACTACTGGCTCTGCACCAACTAACAACCTCATACACATCTACACCTCTTCCAGTTCCCTGCGGTCAGCAAATGAACATCGCCTTGTAATAGCCTCTTCTAAAGGCACACAATCACTTGCTCTCAGGTTCATCTTCACCATCCCTCACTGGTGGAATGATCACCTCTGTTTGGTCTGCTGCATCACACACTACAGTCAACAAAATAGCTAAAAACCTGCCTCTTATATGAATACCTGACATGAGTATGAATAATTACATACATACATATACATCATATATACGTATTCATCATATACATACAATCACTTCCTGTAACCATGAATGAGTTTCTTACACCTCTCTCCTGGAATTTTGGAACAGTCTGCTCCAGGTCATTCAAATTTAAAGGTTGCCTTCTCCCAGCTGCTGTTTTGAGATCTCTCCACAGGTGTTCTATGGGATTCAGATGTGGACTCATTGCTGGCCATTTCAGAACTCTCCAGCGCTTTGTTTGTAACCATTTCTGAGTACTGTTTGGGGTCTGTGTTTCAGGTCATTGTCCTGCTGGAAGACCCATGACCTCTGGTGGAGACGCAGCTTTTTGACACTGGCCACGATGTTGCACCCTAAAATTCTTTGGTAATCATCAGATTTCATGATACCATTCACACAGTCAAGGCATCTAGTGGCAGAATCAGCAAAGCAACCACAAAACATCTTTGAACCTTCAACATGTTTGACTGTAGGGACTGTGTTCTTTTCTTTGAAGGCCTCATTTATTTTTCTGTAAACAGGGCCATGATGTCCTTCACCATAAAGCTTTACTTATCTGTCAACAGAACGTTCTCTCAGAAGGATTGTGGTTTTCTCACATAAGTTTTGGCAAACTTCAGTCTTGCTTTTTTATGCCTTTGTGTCCTCCTGGGTCTCCTAACATAGTGTCCCTTTTCATTCAGATGGCGACGGATAGTGCGAGCTGACACTGTTGTACCCTGTGTCTGCAGATCAGCTTGAATTTGTTTGGAAGCTAATTGGGGTTCTTTATCAACCATTCAAACAATCCTTCATTGTAATTTCTCATTAATTTTGCTCTTCCGTCCACGTCTAGAGAGGTTAGCTACAGTGCCATGGGCTGTAAACCTCTTGATGATGTTGCACACAGTGGACACAGGAACATTAAGATCTCTGGAGATGGACTTGTAGCCTTGAGATTGTCATGTTTTCCCACAATTTTTTCTCTCAAATCCACAGACAAGTCTTTACACTTCTTTCTTTTTAACTGTTTGCAAGTGTGATTACTATATTGCCCACTATATATATATATATATATATATATATAATGTAAAAAAAAGTAAATGTAAAATCTAGACCACAATCTTGATAAGTGTAAACCGGGTAAAATCTTACAGGTTATGAACTAACAGCAATAAACTATATTACGTTGCAGAAAAATATTTATTGTAATTGTTATTGCTGAAATTAAAATGATTTATTAAGCATTGGTGTCGTGTACTGCTGTTGCTTTACAAAAGCATCTATGCCTAAAACACCATTGCTGTTGTCTTTAAAATCACTGTAATCCATACTGTAGCCTCTCATTGCTTACTGCCTATATTGGACCCTGTTTTTTCTCATGTATGACATCATAGACTTTTGGACTCTGATCTATGGGGAACAACTGTAGAATCTTGACATTATGATCTCTGGTACAGTCATATTCAATTGCACAGACACTCCCATGACAAAGTTCATGTAAGATTCTATGACATCACCCAAGACATTAGTGTGTGTGTGTATGTGGAGGGGGGGTGTATATGTGTGTACCAAATGTCCCCACAACAATGGTAAGAGTCGCACACACCTACATTGTGAGGGAAATTTATGCTTTTTGAAAATGCTAAAATGCAAAAGGTTTCAGTCATGATTAGGTTTACGGTTATGTTAAGGGTTAGGGGATAGAATATTTAGTTTGAACAGTATAAAAGTCATTATGTCTATGAAAAAGTCCCCACAAAGCATAAAAACCTAGCGTGTGTGTGTGTGAATGAACAAAACTGCACAAGGTTGCAGTTGTACATGAATGCTTTTGCTCAAATCAGCATTTTCTGAGTTTTATCACCATCCACCCTTCTTTCCCCTTCAAGGTTCATATGTGCATCTGTTCAGTGGACTACACTCACATACACGTACACCCATGGAAACATTATTAAAGTACAAGAATTTAAGTTTAAAAACAGAGAAAGAAGAATAAAGCCCAAGTGTGCACGTGGCAACACCCAAAACCATTAACTTTCATTAATACATTCAGGAATATTCCTCATTGTTTTACACAAGACCTTTACACACACGTTTGCAAAGAATGACAACAAGAACAGTCAACTAACAAACTCCTCCATAATTGTGTTCAAATTACTCATTGTAAACTAGCACTGTTAACCGTCACATAACCACATAAGAGAATATCATTCCTCCTCCAAACTTCTCCCAGCTGGGGAGAAACCAGAAATGGCATCTCAGGTTTTTATTAAAAACAAACCCTGAGAGGCAAAGCACTGATTGTTCAACTTGTCCAGAAGGGAAATCTAAATATATAGCTTACATAAAACCAACCTGATGTCGCAACCTAATATGAAATGCAATGTAGTATGAAATTCAGCACTGTCCGCTGAGACCAGCTAGAAAGCCAAAGGTTACAGCTAAATCATTCCATCATAAGTAAAAACCTTTAAAGAAATAATGCACAATACAGTTTCATGGCTAAAGTAAAATTTACTGCAAACTTTTCCTCAATTCACCGAGCATTGCCAGGTGTGGCAAAAAGGATATTTATAAAAAAACTGACTTTCAGACTCTGAAATCTGATTGGTTGATGCAAGCCTGATGTTGCAATCTTAAATGAAATACAACAAGTTGACACACAGAACTGTCTGGGGACCTCACAAGACTCCACATTGAAATTCTGATATAACCTGCGTTTTAATACCTGCACAAATGTTTGTCCTTTCCAGACTCATTTAAAAAAGATCACAGATCAGATCTCTTTATCTTATTTCTCCTAGACAGCACTGAGATTATATCATTGCTAGACGTTTTGCTTTTCAGATGTAGGCTTTTTGCTTTATTCAGATTTTTCAGATTCTAAAATGACTTTGAAAAAGAAACCACTGAATCTACCATCAAAAAACTTAAATATTTCTCATCAGATTTGTACAAAACCAAAGGATCTGAGCTATGTTTCCTGTCTTCATCTTATAGATCTTTAATTTTCTAGTTTGTGTCTATTTTGATACCTCTTACGTATTTAGGATAAAGTACTTGGACTGAATACAACAAAGACTTCCATTTAGCCTCCTGACACATGAAATAGTATTGTTAGAGCAATCGAATTTTCCACAATTGAAGTTACATAGTTGTTTTTCCAAATTGTGACAGTCAATGCAGCTTGTGATAAATGTTTACATAATTTTGTGGAAACAATGTCAGAATTTAACACGTTTTAGAAAAACTGTTCAGCTTCATACCCAAGCACAGTTTTCACCTTATGCTTTCTGTATTTCTTCTTTTAACATGAATATACACAAACAATCTTGGAATAACAAGCTTCCACATCTACAGCTTTTCAATAAACAAGGACCATCTCACCCCGCTTTCTTCCTTCCCGTGGTCCATCCTTTCTTCGCCTAAAATTTTTCCTGTCTTGCTGGTTTTCCTCACTCATTCCCCTGAAGTTGTGGTAGCTGATCTCCCTCATGCTGAGATGGGATTATGAAGAGTAAGCTATGAAGACAGGACAGTGTGTGTGTGTGTTTCTACACTATAACTCTGTAAGACAGACCCACCCCTTGTCATACTCGGTAGGGATACACCTACTGATGGGGAGGGGGTGTTAGTAGATTGTTGAAAAGCTTTTAAGAAGAAAAACAGAGAGGAAATAAGTTAGAAGACAAAGTGAGAAAGACCAAGCCATAAAAGAAAATAAAGTGAGAACCAATGACAAGTAGATACAAGAACATGGATGAGAAGGGATAATTAGAGTGGCTATTAAATGCATATGTGCCTTTGTGCATATGTGGAAGCAATTTTAACCAGCCAGTAGAGGAATCTGGCTCAACACTAAGTGAGTTAAAACTCAATAACACAATACAATGTGGTATGGCCTACTGGTAAAGATCAGGTCTGGTAACCAAAAAGGCTGCAGAATCAGTTCTTTGATTCATGGACAGTAACTCTTGTGCCCTGGAGCAAGACACTTAAAGCAATAGTTCAACAGTTTGTTATTTGTCTCTGGTGGTCTAGCTGCTCTAACCAGCAAACCATGGTCTACCTAAGCCTTAGGAGCTTACCCTGGAAATAGTTGGTTAAAAGAAAATGCAAAATTGGTGTAAAAAGTTCTAAGAACAAAGTTTAGCAATTGTTTGCAGATGCCACTTTGTATTTTTTTTATTTTGTTATTTGATGCAATGGAAGCTATACATTCATACATTAAAATTCAAACGTGCAAAAGATTTGTGGTAACATTTACTGTCATATTGACTTGCTGTAGCAATGCCTCAAATCCAAATGAGGCACGGGGGCTGCTGAGGCAGAGAATCAAGAAAAGGCAGGTGAGCAGGCATGTTGCGTTCACCTGAAGTGTGCAGAGGTCACCCTCATACATCTGTTAATAAAGAACCCCACAACCCTTGAACGACCTTGCAGGGAAACATCCCTGATCTCATTTCCACTGCAGTTCTCATTGTGATGCTGTATATCTGCAATTTAGCTATCAGTTTCCACTAGTGTCTCTCTCCTTCTCTCTCTTTTCCACAGAGAGGAAAGTTGACTGTTATACCATTTGTCCAATAGCAGATTTCCAACTGATTTTCCAATTAGTGAGGTTGACTACTGGGTTTAGATTTTGTTTAAAACTTTAGAATCATCATGTGTTTGTGCTTTAAAGAGGATGAATCCACACTAAGTCTATGCTATAAAGCATATAAGTTAAAAAAAAAACATTCTATGTATTTGCTAAGCTTGAACAACAAACTCTACATACTTCATGAACGTTTTTAGTTTGATTTATAAACTGGTTGTAAACAGGTATGTTGGATACAGTAAACCTAATGAAAAGAGACCATTAAAACAAACCCATTATCTGCTTTCAAATGCCTGATGAAGGTCACATATCCAAAACATTGATGTTTCTGTAAATATTGATAAATATTTAAATACTTATATATATAAAGGCACTATTGGGAGAGAGAGTAACTAAGTTTAAAATCCAGAAAGCGCAACTCAGTTCTATAAACAAAAATAAGTGATGTGTCTTATAAAATGTCTGTGATTATTCAGACTGTTTTGCAGGCGAGAGATTATGAGAAACAGAAGGTGATGTTAGCGGTCCAAGAGCAGAGTGTGTCTACATATTTGATACAGTGAGTTGTTTGGATTTCCACTCTCTCCATAACCAGAATAGCTTTAGCCCCCAGAGGTCTTCTTCTTCTCTTTCCTTCAGTCTAGGAAGAAAAGACTTGGGCTATACTGACACTAATATTCTGGATGAAGTGAACACACACACACACATTCACAATCGACAAACACCCTTATGTTCTCAGTGAGCTTGACAAGAGAAACATGAAAGGTTGTCTGAGAAATGTCAGAGAACAGCAGTGAACAGCAGTGTGTGTGTGTGTGTGTGTGTGTGTGTGTGTGTTTGCACAGTTTTACGTGTTCAAAACAATCTTACTGAAAGTACATTTTAACATACAGTATTTGCAAAAAAGTCTCAATTAAAAACACATACTGTATTTAATAACACAGCAATATACTTGTTCACTGGATTTGACGAACAACATTAATAACCAAAGTGCAAACCAATTGCAATATTAACTGTATAGTAACATTAGCATTACCCATAAATACACAGAACCTGCTGTTAAAGTTAATGAATAATTGTGGTCCATAGTGAGCGAACGAAACAATAACTGAGTGGCGTGTGATACAATCACTACTTCCATTAATAAATACATTAATTACATAAGAGGTAGACCTGAAGTACATTCTTACATTTGCTGTGTTGCATGGTGCATGTCAATGCAAAACTTGAGACCACAATGCATGGGTGTTCTACAACAATATCTCTACTGTACAGTACAGTATATAGGTATTTTGTGTTTACCAGGTTTGTTTTGGAATTACTTTATTTGCACACTAATACTTAACCATTTAAAAAATCTATACAAAGAGAGATAGCTGTAAAAAGAATTATGTTTGGCAACATTTGTGACACACAGGCACACATGAAAATAAAGAGGGTCGCAGCACTGTTCTGTCAGGGTTTATATTCCTGAAGCTGCACTGACAGTTAATTCCTCATGTGGGAATATTGTAAAGCAGGAACATAATATTTTCAATGTTAAATTGGGCATGCAGTATCGAACCATGTGCAAGTGGGACACCCCACAACATGTAACATCTTTTGTTTCTCCTGTAATATATTCTTGCAAAACAAACATATTTTTAACCTAATCCCTAACCATTAAACAATTAACTACCCTTACAAATAAACTACATTACTGTCCTACCTATGGATATCTAGTTTCCTTGCTATTTACTGCCTTAAATAAAACTCCCACTGTGTAAAATTAATCAGATTGGTCCTTGACCTTTTGCAAATACTTTAAATATTTTTGTGTCTATGGGTGTGCCACCAGAGACTGGCACCACCTGTTTTCTAGATGTGAGATAGGGCATTTACCTGACACCATCTACAACTAAAACCTGAGAAGTTATGCATTTTGGTCATTCACCTGACGTCATGCACAATACAACATTTTTAGTCATTTTCCCAGATCTGTGTGAACAGGGTTCATTGTGACAACATTACAAAGAAATAACATTGTGTTTTTAGTACATCGTTGTTTTGTAAACCTGTCCACATGTATTAATTAACATCTTGTTGCGTATCACTCTGTAGACAAATTTGCAGTTTATACAGACACAATACTGATATTGTTTTCAAAAACTTGCACATTGAAACCTATTTTCCCCAGAACAGTATTGTTGTGTAAAGAAGCAGCCAAAACGCATAAAAAGTTTTCTGTTTTTAGTTTAAAACTATGTGGTGTAAGTGGCTTTTTGTGTGTGAGAGCTCTGCTACATTAATATCTCACATCTCAGCACTGAAGTGGGTTGCAACTCGCTGAGCAGGTCTGGGGTTTTCAACAGCAGATGAGTGTCTGTTGGACTCTGTAATCAGGCGAACATACTGTTCATTCAGTATAATGAAGGCTCTGTTCACTAAAAATGATGCTAAACAGGGCACAGGCTTAGATTATGTTTAAGTGGAGTGTCCTGGTGGAAAAATTGAGAGGGGCGGGTTTCTAAGAGCTCTTTATAAGGATAAAAGTGTGTATCTGAAGCACAGCATATATGCCTGGAACTAACAGTAGTTAGTAGTTAATTAACAGCAGAAGAGTGTTGTAACATTTCATGTTTTAGAGATAAAAAGAATGCCAAAGTTTATTACTATTTACATTTAATCTTATTTTCTTATTTATCCTCTTAAAGGTGAAGTGTGCCATATCTATGCCACTAGCATCAGCATGGAAAATAAAACAATAGAAGCCTAATGACTGTTTTCAAACTGGTTGCTGAAACAGTACCTGTCTAAAACCAATGTTGCTAAAATGTTGCTCTGCTTTTTGATCTTTGCTAATATCTATGTTAAATGCTTTTGCAATACAAATGTACAGTTCTTGTCATGCCACATAACTCACACCAAATTGAAATTGAACAGATGGAAAGTGAGAGAAAACTTTAGAAAGACAGATAGAAAATATGAATAAAAGAGAGAAAGATGGAGGAGATTTAAACTGATGCTGAGACCAGTTTTCTGTATCCACCTGATCAGATGAGAATGCTGCATGTGTGTGCCAATGTGTGTGTGTGATAGTAGGATGTTGCTTGAACTCCAAGCATTGCAGGAACTGAACACACATCAGCCAATCAGATTTAACCATCTCATCCAGCCTTATATCAAGAGCTGCAGACACTCAAGGTCAGCTGACTTTCTCAATCACACACACTCTTTTTCTTTAATACAGCACCTCCCACCCCCCGACCCTTCAGAAGTAAACTGATCGCTCATGTCTGCCTAACTGCGTTAATAAGTGCCATTTTTCAGCACAAGGACCCGACATGATGTTCACAGCACAACTTTAACACTATAGAACAAATCAAACACTATTACCATGATCTGCACGGCCACACACACACACATACTACCGCTATTAATCATTACCGTCTCAACCATCTCAAAATATAATTGTCATCGTTTGTGTAGACACAATAGTGCGGGACACATTTATTCTGTTTATTATTGTGCGACTGCGATTTCCATATTTATAAAGCCTGTGTGTATGTGTGAAAAGAGAAACCTCTATCTGAGTCTGAAATCAGTGTGATATCTGCAGCAGGCAGCTGTCACCATGGTAACCACTCTTGAGAGAGAGAAACAGAATGAGCGAGAGACACACACACACATACAGACACACACATACTCACAGATGGAATAATTACACAATTAAACAATTAAAGGAGCAGCTAAAACGTTCTCCAGCGGCTGACAGTACTGCAGCTCCATCATTTCTGCAGTCCAAAGGAACAGTGAGTAAAACTGTGAACTTTGACATGAGCATCACACCGCAGAGCAGCTCTTTGCTCTTGCCATGTTTCCTGTCACCTCTCTAGGGTGCAGGGAATGAGTTCTCTACTCAATATCACTGGCAGCACACAAGTTTACTGAAGAGCGCTTCTGGCTGTGAGTTTAAGCACACACACAAACACACACCTCTTTCATTAGTGGTACAAAATCCATCACTCTATTCCCAGTCTCTCGCCCGTTCTATTTCTAGTTCTACAGTTTAACATATGTCAGAGCTGTACTGCAAAAACACACTTTAATGTGTCAAATTCTCAATGTAACACATGCGCTTTGTTTAGACAACCACACCTTGATTTCTTCAAATCTAACACAATTCTGTGACATAGAATACGCATAATAAAAAGTGTGTTATATCCAATTACTGGTTATAAAATAAACAACTTTATACTGTTAAACTAACTAAATCAAATTGTATACCACTAATAAAACTGTGGTAACTTGGCGTTTGCTAAAAATGAAAGAAAAGTTCAAAAAGCTTCTAAAACTGTTTAAAGAAAATTACAATTTCATTTATTATAATTTTACTGTAGTATCAATAACTGCAGTAGTAGTATTAATATTTTGGCAGAAATGGTGGAAGCTATTTTTGTAAGATGATAACGTGCAGTGTAGCTTAACACGTGGGACCTACACCGACATAGCAGGCAGATTCCCAATGGAGCCCAGAGAGAAGAAACAGCTGCTAATTAAAAAAAGAAGAAAAAGTTGACACAGCAGGTCTGTAAGCCAAATGGGAACAGCTTACACTAGCATCACCTTCACTACACTAGCATCTAATCACAGCTTATTAACAGAAGAGTTTAGCATTAACAGGGACGCAGTTTTACATCTTTTATATCACTAGGGCCCTAAACATACTTCACGCAAGAATTTGCATCGATTGCATTCTCAGCGTTGCTGCAAGGGGGCAACAGCATCAACACAAACCCAAAAGTCCAAGTAGTAGCTTAACAGGTCTGAAAGTGCCTGTTATTATTTTACAAACATAAATCAGAAAGAATAGTGTAATATGTGGTTCTGCTTAGGGTTCTGCTTACATATTTTTTATTGAGCACCTCAAACAAGGCTTTGCTTCAGCAAATCCAGTGAAAAGCACTCGCTGTAACAACTAAATACTTTGTAAACACTGATGCTAACTGATTTACATTTTACATTTAGTCATTTAGCGGGCGCTTTTATCCAAAGCGACTTACAAATGAGGACAAGGAAGCAATTTCAACAACTATAAGAGCAACAAAGAATAAGTGCTATAAACAGGTAAAGGTGGACTAAAAAAGGAAGTGAAGACGAAATAGTTGAGATTTTAGTAGTTTCTTGAAAACAGCTAGTGACTAAGCCATTCTGATAGAGTTATGTAGTTCATTCCACCAGCCGGGCAGAATGAAAGTAAGAGTCCTGGAAAATGATTTCTTCCCTCTTTGGGATGGAACCCCAAGGCGACGTTCATTAGCTAAACGCAAGTTTCTGGAGGGCACATAAATGCGAAGAAGTGAGAGCAGGTAAGGAGGTGCGAATCCAGTAGTCACTTTAAATGTAAACATCAGAGCCTTGAATTTGATGCAAGCAACTTAGATGCAATGTTCCCCTTAGTGCTGACAGGAAATAACATCTAGGAAATCTAAGTAGAGCTTTTCTTTTTATAACGCAAGTTTTTGTGTGAAAAACGCACCAGGAAAACTGATTTTGGGTGGTCCATGGGTGTGATATCTGCAGCTGCCACTACCCCTACTACAACGTAACAATGTACTTTAATTACATACTGTTAGCCCTTTGCGAGTACACGTTTGTACACAGAGTACATAGAGTACTGCATGTTTGTGGCCCAAGAAAAACTGTGACTTTACTGGACATGCTGCAGGTTCAGGTAATTCCTGTTAATGTGATGGTCTTGGAAATGAGTTCAGCTGAGTCGACCTGCTTACCTGAGTTTCTATCAGTTTATTTCAGTTAGACATTCCTGACACACCTCTCAGAGCTGAGAATACCGTGAATGAAGGCTGAGTGAGGGGGGGAGGGGGATTGTGCAGAGCAAAGTGAAAGAGCGAGCAAGTGAGAGAGAAAGAGATGTGCACAGTAACTGATGAATAGTTGATGAGATGCTCACAGGCAGAGCAGAAAGAGAAAAGCTATTCTCTTTTATTCCCCCTTCTCTCTCTCTCTTTCCAGTATGGTGAGTCGTGTATAAGCCCCCACCCCCACTGATGCATCTGTCTCTCTCTTTCTACCCCTCTCATCTGCTCACCTTCTTCCATGCACTTACTGCTGTTTTCTGCAATAGCATAGCATAATATCTTCCCCTCTGTCTTTCACATAGATTTGTGTTGAGAGCCGTACAAGCTATATATAAAATAGATTTTACTTTCATCTCATAATGTGCTTGGACTGTATTTGTGGCAGAATCATTTGATTTCTGTTTCTCTGTGTGAATGACAGAACAGGAAAGTGTGGCCAATGGGCCTGGTACAGAGAGAGAGAGAGAAGATAGAGGGGTGAACAAGAAGGGAAAGACAGATTAATCGGTGCACAGAGTGGGGTCCTGTCTGAGATCACATAAAAAATATGGGATTTTTAAAAAATGTAAAACTAAAAAAAATGACAACAAATAAAAATGACAAGAAACCCAAAAAAATTGCAGTACTTCTGTTATGTAAATATTCCTGTAAGTAAATTTTTGACACTGACCATGTGATTGCCAAACTTCCACTGCAACTCACAGGACGCGCTGTGGAACATTCTTTAATCATTCTGGGATAACATGGATAATTTAGCATGTCACTGAGGCAGTATTCGCCAAAGGTCCACCTGCTTTACCCTTTAACATTTAAAAGAAATGTATTTGTATTTGTATCTGTCAATAAGAAGTACATTTTCGTGCATCTCAACGTATTAAAGGGTACTGCACATGTAGCTTTTGAGGGTACCACCTTAGTGGCAAGCTAAAGGTACAAATCTTGACTTTTTTTCTGACAGTGTAATAATAATTGTATTTGTAATAAATTAGAAAAATTAAAATAACTGCATAACAATTGATAGTGGCCTCACAGAAAGCCTCAACTTTAACAACACTGATAATTTGATAGTGGCCTAACAGAAAGCCTCAACTTTAACAACACTGATAATTAAATCACTACTGTTCAGTTAGAGAGAAAGAACTTGTGTCACAGGTTCTGGAGCAGCATGTTGGCATTCATGTTGCAAATTGAAGCCAACAGACTACAGAGATGTGTGTGTGTGTGTGGCTAGGGCCTGAAGATAAACTAAGTGCTCTTCAATAATTCAGCAACAGAATAAACTTCAACTCTCCTTTCCCAGTTCAAAGGACATTTACTGTTTTTATATGCTGTGTATGTAGCTCTATTCTATCTTCTAACAGAACTTTATACACTACAACAAATCTATTTATAAAATTACAGACATTGGCTCACTCTATAGTGCCTGTATTCATTTGGGCCGATCTACAATGTGTTGCCTTGTGGGAGATTTGTCTGCATTACCACAATATGACCAGGAGGTGGAGCTGTTTCCATAACATCTCTAATATGCTGCATGTCTTTGTAGCTTAAGGGGTTGTGCAGGAATGCTTCAGAGACTGCAGTGAAGAGAAAAATGCAATAATGCTCTATAAATACACTGTTGTGGAATTTGAAAAACAATGCATAGCCAGCGATCAGCCAGCGATCAGCCAGCGATCAGCCAGCGATCAGCGATTTTGAATCTAAGCACCTTTGATACATGCATACAGGGTGTTTTTATCTCATGTGAAGACAGTCCAAAGCTTTCTATTCTCTGTGTATTTGAAAGAGCATGTGGAAAAATTACTGTGAAATATAAATCAGAGGCAAGTGAGTGAAAAAGGAACATGGTCAGCTAAAACTCTGCACTCTAGACTGCAGCCTGCATAATTCATACAAGCTCTAGATCTTTTATCAACACTAACACACACACACTCTAGCTTTCTTGTTCCTCTCCTACAAACACATTCAAACTACCCCAGACTCTCTCTCACTCTCTCAACTTTCTGCTGCACAGTTCAAGGTATGGCCACTGTGATCAATTACATTCAGCACAGACCAATTCAGCAAGATCTTCACTCAAATACTGTCTGTCCAATGCCTCTCTCTCTCTTTCTCTGTAGTTGGTCTGTTTCAACATCTGCCGTGTCTTTCAGTCTCAGAGCTCTGATCGTGTTTCTGAGTGTAACAGGCTAGTGTGGATGAAGACTGCTTCCTTTCTATTTTTGTGAAAAACCGCAAACATTCCTGCAAACAAAAGGTCCAGACTTTAACAATAATCCTGACCATCACCAAACAGTAACAGGTTTAATCATCAAGATTAGGATAAATGTCTGAGGTATATTAGGATTGGCTGATAAATATCAGCCAAAATAGCCAAAATATTTACTGTTATATAGTGATGCTTAAATTTAAGTAAATGTTTGATGTACATCAGGGTTTACAGGGTTTAGTAATGTCAGTTTAAGGGCAAAGGTTTGACATACAGATTGAGGGTTTGGCAAAGGCATAAAGTCCTTCTGTCCTAAATTCCTCTGATGCTTTTACTGGGTAAATTCTCCCAAAATATCACAACATCTGACCTACCTCTGATCGTTCTCTCTCTCTGTTTTTGGTCCCTGGCACTTTTTTTCTCTCAACAATATTTTAGGGCAAACAATTGCCATTTTCATTTAATCACAAGCAATATATATAGAGAATTTCTATAATTGTTAGTGGGGTAGATTACATATATATATATATATATATATATATGTGTGTGTGTGTGTGTGTGTATACATATAAAACATGCTTAACCACATGTATTTACCATTTTGTGTAAGTTACATTGGTAGGTTACTAAAAGGACCTTAATGTTTCTCTAATTATATCTAATCTAATGCAATATGAAACAATTACACTCATTGCTCATTGGACAAAGTGGGTTAACATAAACTATCATGCCAATAAGCTGCCACATAATACTAAATATACATGTATGTCTCATGCATATGCCAAGCACTTCACTTTCTCCATATGTAAATTTACTTCCACTTCCTGAATACAGTATCAATATATAGTAAGAGATCCTTGCCTGTGTCCCAGATAGACAATGGTTTTGTATGTTATTTCAACTGCTTTTCCTAAACAGGCCAAGACTGTCTGAAAAGAACCAGACAGGAAGCATGTTATTAGTAATTTAATAATATTCAACTAGTTCAGAAAAGACACAGGCATTAAAGAAAAATAATGCTTGAGGTTTTCTTTCTGTACATTAACACTATTCAATTTTAACGCTATAAAATCTCATCATAATATATGTACATATCCCCCCATGGTTTTGCACTGTAACCATAGTTTAACCATATTTGTTGTAAACACGTGGTTATTCACAAAACAAAACAGTGAAACTTTTAATTTCAACCGTACACACTCTGAAAGTCACCTGGAGACCACCATATATTGACACATGCACAAAGCAACAAACAAAGTTAAGATATAATATAACATGAATCTGTACTAAGAGGTCCTTATTATTTCAGTCAAAAAGCACACTGTGCTTATAAAGTGCTCTTGCATATTTTGCAAATGATAAAATGCAAACAAAATCTATTCATGTAGTAGAAATGACAATGAAAAAGTATAAATGCAAGATAGTCAAAATATAAACATCTTAAGATACTGCTTTATAATACTGGCAGAATGGTACCATACAAAACATTCACAAAACACTTACTCTCAACCACATTTTGGTTATTCTGCGCAGTCTGAAAATTACTTTTTGTTAATCTTTTTTTGTTACTTTTTTGTTAAAAGATGCAGAAAGCAACAGATATAGCTGAAACATATGTGACATATCTGCCATAACAGGCCACTATTGTTTCAGACAAAAAATACATATAAAGTGCCTTGATTTCATGCTTGTTTTCTAATTCATAAAATGCATAAAAAGTATAAAGCAAAAAAGTAAAAAGTTATTCAAAGTCTCTCTAATAAACGCATTAAACCGCGTTTTAGGGATTATTGTAATGTCTCTGACACACAGGCCTGAAAACATTCACCTTACAATATGTCAGATCATAACGGGAATGTATAATATTCTATGGAGTCAGGGCATCTCTGCATTTGAACGGGAATCCCTTTATGTAGGGGCCTTGCCGCTGCCACCTCATCCCGTAACCAACCACATTCAGCAAATTTTCAGTTCCCCCATCACGTGGTTTCGTGTTTCGAGCCAAGTGAAAGCTAATTGATATGTTGACGTCCGCATTATTTTACACACATTTCTGAAACTTCACATACCCCCATCAGCCGGGTATGTCTGAGGAGACTCAGAGACTTGGACGGTCTTTTAGAAGGTTATATTACTGCATGATATCATGGCACACCGTGCTGCATTATTTTAAATCACGTGTTTCATGGGCTGCTGTACGGCTAAATAATCTTGTACATTGCTTCGTACTGATTAAAACCCGTTGCTTAAGAGTAAAGAATTATTGATCATTTAATGCATGTCAGGCTGTTGTGGTCAATATCTCTCTCTCTTTTCCCTCTTCCTTTCTCCATTCCTCTGCTTATGTGTGCTAGAGAGTGTACATGATTGTGTGTGTCCTGGTCTACACCTAATTGTTTATAAGGGTAATTGGACCAATACTGCAGAGACGCCCAAAACACAACCTACGCTTGAACATGCTACTTTCTACATCTTTCCATCCTGCTCTAAAGCAAAACGCGTTCTGTTCCACCACACTCTTGATAAGGCTCGGTTGCGTTATCTATTACAAATTGAAACCCTACTGGGAATGATATAGTCACAGTTAATAAACTTACCGCAGTCTACACACAATATGTTCTCCACATCTTTTTTAAGATGACTCTCACTGGTGTCCAAAGGAGCGAATGATGCTTTGAAAACTAAAGGCTCCTCTGTAGGGTCCATGAAAAATATATATCTGTGGTTTTTTTCCACCGCAACGCACGGAGCCTCGGAGCCGAATTCCCGGACGGTGACGAGCTGCTCGCGCTCCAGCCCGCCGCTGTTCACCGGCCACACGTCCAGCACTTTGACATTCACACTGTAGGGCTCCACGGAGACGTTCTCGGGTAGTGAGCTCACCTCGCCTTCAATCACCACGGCCGATCGGTAAGCCTGGTCCTGCAGAGAATCCAAACTCGGGGCGTAGCAGGCGAAGGAGACCCCGATGACGAGCATGGAGAAATGCACCGGATCAAGCCTCCTCATGCCGTCTGCTGTGGCTCAGGGGCGGCCGGCGGCGATGCTGCAGTGCTCTCGGGGCTGACGAGGGTCGAGGACGGTGGAGAAGGTGGTGGGGGACTAAGTGCGAATAGGCTCCGGTAGCAAGGCAGAGCGGCAAATCTTGCGCAAGTGTCCATGCCATCTGTGTGTGCCACTTTCCCCATGCAGTTGGTGATGGGGAAACACCAGCCACTTAGGAACCGGAAACAGCCCCGGTCAGTGACACTGCTGAGCTGCAAGATCTTGTTTCTGCATTCTCCTTCAACACAATCCCGAAACTCAATAAATATGCATTTACAAATGACGCTCCTTTACAAGACCGCCAGATGCTGCATAACGCCAATTTAGACACTTCTCTATCCAAACAATGTCATCGCCCAGATGGGCACACAGCCTGCGAAAAGAGGTTTTGCTCGTGCGCAGAAATGATTAGAGTTCGATGCACGTGAAATAGCAGAAATGCAAAAAAGCTGTCCCTGGAGGTGTCCCTTGTCTTAAGGTTTTCCGTAAAAACAGACGCGAGATTTGTGCTCCAGAAAGCGACGACACGCAACGCGCGCAGGAGCCGTTCTTTGAACGATACAAGCGCGTGCCCTCTGCTCGTGCTACCCGTGCACCGTGCTTACAGCGGTGGCATCTCCACTGCTTGGGCTGTGGCGTTTGCTGGAAGTCCTATAATGACACACTAATGATATGAGCAACAGTCCAGCCACATGCATGTGTCAACTGTAGGTCAACTAAAATCCCTCGAAACCAGCCAGCCAATGTCACGAGCTGATCTCTATTGCGCGTAAATCATTAGCGATTGAAAAGGCATAATAAAACGAACAAGATTAGTTTATAATAATTCTATTTTATAACTACTAGAGAAAAAAGTCAAGCCATCGCAGACCGCAGATTCGATGACTAACGCTGCGAAAAAGAGCCCTAAATGAAATTAATGCCTAATGAAAATGCGTTTTGCGATATTTTTTTTATTAAATAAAAAACGCATTCAGGTCACATTCACCATTTTGCCCCAAAATGCGATCAGCCAGGCGCCAAAAAGACAGAAACAGAGCAAACCACCGATCATCATATCAGCCATATTTACCCTGGCAACAGGTCCTGCGGGTATTTGGCATATAGTCAGTGCATATAGTCTATAAAGGGTGGAGGGGACCGGTCACTGCGACGGTATGACAAATTATCAAGAATGGAACGACTGATTATCACCAGTTTGTGCAAGGTTTTTGAGACGCTTAGAGTAATTTTTAAGTTGAACATAGGGTTGCATTATTAGCTGTGCCCTTATATGCGTCGCGAATGAATGAGCCATTGTATTGCTGTCCTTATACTGCTATATGGCGACATCTGCAGTCAAACAGCGAGTGTGTAATGCACAGATTTGCAATAGAAATACGCACTCTGGACACTTGTCTCGCTTTAGACAACATCGACAACTGTCTTCAGATTTTGAATTAAGACCATATATTTCTTATCACTTTAATTTTTTTTAATGCCAGTTATAATTAGTAAGATGAGGTCTACAGCCAAATGAACAGGCCAACCTAAATTTTGGTCTATAAGAACAGTTAACCAGTTTTTTACCAAAAGACACCCTCAATGATTTTATAGAGTACACGCCTGAGAATTAGTTAATTCAGATTCATGCGTTCATTCTGGACAATTCACCTATTCACTACTGTGGGCGCGGCGTTGTCGCTGTCCGTGGTGCTGAACAGCAAACAGATTGCTAAGTCTATTAGTCGTCATCTTGGTTTCATAAAACTTTTTACTTGTTTGATATTGTAACTGTAAGTTAATGTATTACTTTTAATGTATTGTTAGACTTTTTAAGTCACATTTCATATTTTGTATATTGCCTAGAATGATCCTCCATTATATTAGTTAATTTCTATTAATCATTCTTACAGTACAATACAAAAATCATTCTTCCCTTGATCTTCTTTTCAGTTATGTAAGATAATTCTCTCTCTCTCTCTCTCTCTCTCTCTCTTTGCTTTTTATTTTGTTCCTTGTATACTCTAAATTACAAGGTGGCAAGTTCCTAAGTATGGAAAGTCACCTAAACACTATAAAATAATTAAATAGCACAATACTGTCATTTATTATTCTGTCGGTTTTCTTTTTTATCTTTCTTCTCCCTCTTCCTCTCTACCTTTAAATCACTTACACAAATAAACACAATGTCATACAAACATAATATATTATTTAAATTCTGCGTCTGTTGATAAACACAAACTTACAATTAAGCAGAAAAGCAAATAATTCTTTATATTTTATTTACAAGTTTACTTTTTGTGCGCAATTGTAACGCTGATATGACTTTAACAAACACACTACTGATCTGAAGAATCTCCCAGACTGCAGAAGGCCTACTTTTCTTTCAGTTTTAAGCACCACGCGCAGATCTCGCGAGAGTGCTGCGGTCGCTCAGCAGCAGTCGCTTTTGCAGCAGGGCTGAGGGAGACGGATCGAGAAGGCAAGCGGGGAGGCTGTATCATGGCGGATAGAGACAGTGGAAGTGAGCACGGTGGATTCGCCACAGGCCCCGGCGCCGGCCCAATGCAACCGGGCGCGATGGGCGCAGCATCGCGGCTCCAGCACGACACGGAGGAGCTCGCGTCGAAGCGAGTTGACATTCAGAACAAACGCTTCTATCTGGACGTAAAGCAGAACGCCAAAGGCCGCTTTCTGAAGATAGCAGAGGTCGGGGCCGGGGGAAACAAGAGCCGTCTGACTCTCTCAATGTCGGTAGCCGTGGAGTTCCGCGACTACTTGGGAGACTTTATCGAGCACTACGCCCAGCTGGGCCCCAGCAACCCTGACATAGTGCAGGACGAGCCCAGGAGGGCGCTTAAGAGTGAGTTTCTGGTGCGAGAGAATCGAAAGTACTACATGGATCTGAAGGAGAACCAAAGGGGAAGGTTTCTGAGGATCCGACAGACCGTGAATCGGGGGCCTGGATTGGGATCTTCGCAAGGCCAGACTATCGCTCTTCCAGCTCAGGGACTCATCGAGTTCCGTGACGCTTTGGCTAAACTCATCGACGATTTCGGCGTGGACGAGGACCCTGCAGAGCTACCAGAGGGCACCTCGTTAACTGTGGATAACAAACGCTTCTTTTTTGACGTGGGCTCTAACAAGTACGGAGTTTTCATGCGGGTGAGCGAGGTAAAGCCCACCTACCGCAACTCGATCACGGTACCCTGCAAAGTGTGGTCTAAATTCGGAGCAACGTTCTGCAAGTACGCGGACGAGATGAAAAAGATCCAGGAGAGGAGCAGAGAGAGAAGAGTGCGCGAGATGCAACCGGAGGGCCTGCACGGGGACGACGGGGACGAGGATTAATGTATATATATGCATACGCCATGTATATCTGTGGAGAACAGGACATTAAAAAAAGAGACATAACGAATGACATGATAATCAAACCTTACTGCAATGCAAGATGTGATATAGAAATTCAAGGGATCGCTCAACACACAACTCTCACAGACTTAAACAGTTGCATCTCTTCACTCATCGCCGGATGTTACCCACTTACCCACCATTTAACAGTAAGGCGCTGCTATCGATAACCTGATATATGAACCGTGTCCAGGATGGAGCGAGTGAAATACAGGCGGGAGTGTGTATTGCCCTCTTTACCCATGTGTTTGACACATCAAAGCTATTATAACATTATTTTCAAAGGTGCAAATTGACAAGGCGAAAACAAATGAGAAATTAATAATCAGTGCTTATTTTTACGTCCAACACTAAAAGCTATTATTTAGGAACCAAAGGTTAAAAATGCAAACAAACATTAGAAGTTATGGTACGATCATGAGTGAGTGCTGACAGTATATTAAAACATGCACTACACTTGAATATTAGATCATTAAAACGGATCACCCTTTCTTTTTGTTCGACTTAAATGCATATGAGGAAATCTAGATGTTTACTCGTTTGCCTGTTAACTATACACGTAAAGCAAATGAGTTTGTTTGCACGCGTCATGCAATGTGTGCTTCGGTAGCTGTGCAAAGAACCCGAGGCTCATTGCTAAAACAACAGGTAAAACAACATGTTCCTGTTAAATACAAAACCTGTTGCACCATGCCCACTGACACTTGGGCAAACCGTTTTATTGAAGTGCTAACTTAGATATACAAACTATGATTTTGTGAATCAGATGTACTTAGATCCTTATAAAATTACCCACGTTTTCTGTGGGAATTTTTTTGGGGGGGATAGGTGGGAGGGGGGTTACGTGTGTTTGGAAGGGGTACTTAAAAGGAGCTGTCCACTAGTGTAAGCGCGTACGTTGCGTTAATATAGGCGCGGAAGCATGTGAACTCGCGCAGAGCATCCTCTACAACGACAAAAAACAACTCTGGTGCCTTAAAATCTCTCCACACGTTTACATGCTTTACGTGTACAATATTTTTCTGATCGCTGTTTGTCTTTCTTTGTTCGGGGTCACAACTGCGTTGTTGGCGTACCACTTGTGGTGCTTCTTAAATGACTTTTTTAACAAGCCAATCAAAGAAAGAGGCGCGCGGGACTGTCTGTCCCACACGTATAATGACGATTGTGTCATAATCAAACAGCGCTGACGTAAACATGGATGTATGCGGATAAAGTCGTGTTAGAATTATTATAATTACCAAACGATAACGCTCAGTGCGCCAAAATAGATCCATGTGCGGTTTAATGGATGATAACTTTTATAAATGTCAAGTTTCCAACTAGCTGGTAATTATGATAATTCCAACATGAGGCTAACGCAGCACTAGTCACCTAAAGGCGGTGGGGTCTGCTCGTGCTCCGTGAAAAAAAAAAGTTTAAAATGATAAAGCTGCGTGTATAAAGAGCGTAAAAATCGTATGTTTTTCGCTACAGCCCAGCGTTATGCTAATGTAGGCATAAATCGGTAGACTTACGGCCGAGGCAGTAGCCTGTATGATTTTTGTATGGTGCTAATATCTCCTTTCGTAGGATTTTTTTTGCCGGTCTTATCAGTTGCTGAATTAGTTTTAAAACTCGTTACATCGCACCTTCAGATTTTACGTTTTCACTAAAGTTACAGTGCTAACATTTCAGTATCGTGTGCAATATATTGTAGGCTGCGTGCCAATTCCGGCATTGTGTGTGTGTGTGGAGGGGGTTATTTTTAATAACTCCGTATGAGGTTATAAACAAGAGGACTAACCTTTCTTTGGTACTGTCATACTGCCTAAATCAAAGATAAGGTTAATTTCTAACCGGTTACCAAAACGGAGAGTTTAACAGCGCTCGTGCACATGGCGGCAAACCTGCTATCTGTCAATCACGTGTATTCCTTCCTTGTGACGTAACGGTATAGTGACCACTTGATGTAGTCACTTAAAATGTTTTAAGCTTCGTTGTTGGAGTAGTTTAATACTCATTTGCTAATGTCTGTTTAGCCAATGTTTAATGCACAATGTTTCAGTCAGAAATATTTATTTGCTAAAAATATGTGGAAAATGTTGTTAGAAAAAGGTAGAAACAATCTCCTTGAAGCCAGCTAGTGTTGCTAAGACATCAGGTGAAAAGCCTGTCGCCTTTTTTAAGACCCAGACATCACAAAGTCACCAATTTCTGCTTGGATAATGGAGTTTTGTAAAAATGAGCCCAGTGTCTACATCTATAGTAAAGTCACCAGCCTATAGACAGTTTTGTTTTCTTGGTTACTGACCCTCTTGATAAAGGTCTGTTTCATGCTAAGCACATGAGAACCTGAAGAAATCAGGGGGAGAAAGTCTGTCATTATTTCTGCAAAGTGTTTTGTCTCTACTTTAACACTGCACAATATTGTCCTGCATTGAATCACTGTTGGTTAGGTCACATCTCTTCAAGATCAAATTTGAAACGGCATGCTTCTCATGTAGGGGCTGTTTTATGTATATTTGTACATTGTAATTTCTTTCCTCCTAAGACTGGTAAACAAATCTTTTCTTATCACTGCCCTGATCAGATTACAGAACTGTTCAGTGTGTGCCACAGTATGCGGTGAATCTAATGATGTGATCATATAAAATATAATGCATGGCCAGAAATCTAAACTGGAAGTAACATGTAAGCTTTTTTTTATCTTGAAAAGGGTGTTTTCTAGAGCATTTCAAATGTGAAACGGGCCCTTGAATATCAACATAGAAATTGTTTTGCTCTCAAATCCCTCAATCACATACACACACATTTTGAAATTTAAATGATATTTTAAAAGTCAATTCTAAAGGTGCTATTGGGTACTGAATGACTTTGAATAGGTTTAGTTTCTGTCCAGGTGGCAGTGTTCAGCCAAGACTTTCTCATAATGTTTGTGTTATAGTGTTTGAGCTCTCCACAAACAAAGTTATGCCTTTGCTTTCAAACCACAAACCAGTATTGGTTTGATGCACAACAGGCTGCTGTGGGAAAAGTTTCATGAGATGGCAGACAGTGCTCTGACTGTAGGGTTGGACTGGGAGAAACAATTTTAGTCTGGTATAAAATAAGAGGTGCTGGTTCCAATGTCACCTGTTCTTAATGAGCAAAGAGTGTATTTCTGAACAAATGGAACTGCGCAAACACACCTATAGTCAACCCAGAACTATTACAAGAAACAAATTGCAACCTACTGTTTTAACTTAATCTATACGTTAATGTCCTATTTACATGAAGTTGTGTGTGTGTCTGATAATTCTATAATTTAAAGTTGTCCTGATTAACCATGGCCAGTGACAAAGTTTGGTTAGTTCTCATAAGTCACAATTCTTAGGTCTCATGAGCTAGAGGCTTTGACCAGTTTAGTATATAACTGTGAGCATAAGCTAGAGCATTGCAAATTAAGCAGACTGTCCAGAAGATGTTTGGAAGAGGCTTCTGCATCAAAGGTCAATGCACAAGGAGGGTACTCACATATCCCAACATTTCCTTTTTATTCCCTATCAGATGTGTTGTACTTAATATATATATATGACCTGTGATGTGTATGTATATATGGTTTGTTACATATGATGCTCCTCTTTATTAAAAAATGATAGCATATATATATATATATATATATATATGTTTCCTATATATATTCCTCGCTATATATAGGAAAAACATATTGCTGTTTTTTCCTTTGTATTTTATACTTACAGAAAGCATTGAATCAAATGGATAAAATACTTGCACTTTAAATATATAAAGAAAAATAAAAAATCAGCATATTATTTTTGATAGGTGACCTCACATTCAAAGATTATATAATTACTTTACAGGCTTTGTGACAATTGCTGTTTGGCAGAAATCTATGAAGTTCTTCTACATATTGAAGTCTATTTTGTCTGTGTTACAGAAGGTTTACTAAAGTAAATTGCATGATGAATAAGTAGTGCACCAACTGTTATTTTCTTTAGTTGGTTAAAATGTCTAATGAAAAAATACTGTGATGATTATTCTCATGTGTGTACCAATGTTAAACTTAAGTCATACATTCTAAGGTATTCTGTTCTGCCTTCCCTATATCATGAATATGGTGCTTAAATTGGCTTAGAAATCTGTGGTGTTCTACTCTTCATCATGGCCACAACCATCATCCTCTGCATTCTGTTTGCTCCGTTGCTGTCTGTGTGTTCTCACAACTTTATTTACATTTACATTCATGGTAACAAGTGTGTTTTGTACAAGTACGTATGTTGTTTTTGAGTTGGAAAGCCTTTGTGTCTGAAAATGACTAATTGCAATAAATCATCCATTCCTCCCTGGCATTATTTGGTCTTTTTGTCTGCATTCTAGGATGAATCGGGCGACAGAATTAACCCTATAGTGTCAGGTGAGTTCTCATATCAAGAAGTGGCATTTTATGGGTGATAACAGTGAGAATACATCTACAGGGGTTAAAGTAAAAAAAAATCCTGAGCCTGAACTTTTTTTGGGAGAGAAACTGCACAGAAGGACTTACTTCAAATATTGACGATAATAACA
>JAZGTI010005027.1:0-26493 GCA_036877585.1 Botia kubotai | reverse complement strand
AGCTGGGAAGTTTGATTCCAGCAGAAGTGTGGTTGGATTGCATCATCATAAGCACCCTCGTGTGCTCCAGCAGCAGCTGGTTACCACTGTAGCTAGGTAACATCTCAGGAGGAAAAGATGCCAATTTCACTGTGTTATTTAAGCGTTTGTCCCCACGGATTTACCACCAAAGCGTTACACGCAGAGAACAGCAGTCGCATTTGTCTGCTGCTGATGCGCTCCGAGATATGTCAGCTTTCCTGCGGCTCAACCAGGATGTGGGTTCGAGTCCATGCACTGAAAAAACTTATAACTTATGTAATGCACCTTTAAGTGCTTTGGATAAAAGCGTCTGCCAAATGCATAAATATAAATGTTGCTTGTCTGAAAGCCATTGATCTGGAGGCAAGCAGCCATGAGAAATATACTTTAATAAGTGAGGCTAGAAGAACAGACGCAAACTCTGGCTGTCACCTGTACTGGGAGTCCTCACCAAAAGCTCTGTTATCTTTGGTATATTGCCCAGCTAGCGGGGGAATGTTCTCAGAACGTTGGCTAAGGTTCTCTACATGTTCTCTGAAAGTGATCAAACACATTCCTGCAATAACATTTTTTTAAACGTCGCACCAAACATGCTATTTTTAAGGTGTTAGTGAAACATTTTAAAATCGTTAGGAAAAAACGTTTGAATAATGTTTAAATAAAGTTCCTAGAACTTTCAAAACCATTTTTAATTTTTGTTTCCTCTTGGAAATGTTAGGGAAACGTTCTTACAGCCTAAATGTGTTAGCTGGGCTACTAGTTGATTATTGGATAATGAGGTTAATGATTGGGCAACATGGCAGAAGAATAATAACTTATGTGGTTTACAACATTTAAAGATAGCTCTATTTTCCCCTACAGTCCTGAGGTTTGTTACTGTCCCAGTAACACAAGATCACTCGTTAAGAATGGGCAACAGGAATGTTGTAATAAGTTTGTAATGCACTGGCCAAGCATTTGCATAAGCTTCCTAGAATAGAGAATGTTTCTGGCCTTAATTAGGGACATAAAACATATTCCGGTTTATCCTGGGAATTGTAATTCATCATCGCAGAACATCACAGATCTCTTAAGAGGCGAGAATGTATTAAATTATACAAGTAAACAGACAAATGAATAAAACAGTCAAAAGCCCTGCTGAGATGAATGTTGACCAGGCTTTAAAAAGATTTATGGCATCTAGTTTCTGTCTTTGAAATGTTAGCATACAGAATACACTGCCAAATAATGTCACATATTTCAGTGGTGCTGTACGTCTCTCTACCAGTAAAGAAAAGCTGTTTTAAATCTCACCTCCGGGAAGTACAATTGTTTTGCCTTTTTTCTGATTCAATTACCCACAATTCCTGTCATTCTCTGAGTTAGGCAGACAAAAATGGGCCGAGAGAGGCAAAAGGTGAAACAGGCAGGGCTGTATTATGCAGGTATGATTTGAAAGAAAATTCCCTGTACAGACAGCATATTTTCCAATGATAAGACCTTCACAGACTTTTCGAACTTCACTTTTCACTTTACATTTACTTTTTTAAGACGCACTAGTTCGGAATTGGTCACACCCATAAGAAGACAAAAACCACAGACCTCTGATTTCTAATTAAAAAACTTTATCATTTCAATTGTTTGATCTAGAAAGAAATCAGGTTAAATCAAAATCAAAGTGAGATTGTTGCTCTCTTGCTTAGCAGATGTTTTCCTGATCTCACTTGTGTCTCCTCTAGAGTTTCAAAGAAAACGTCAACAATGTCTCAAACCGTGCTCAGACATTTCTCACTGAATTCTTCCTGGACCCAATACTGTTCTCCCACTGTATGTCAACAATTATCTTGGTTTGTTTATCTCTTACACCTCAGGCATCTCAGAGACGGTTGGTTCCTCTGAGGTCTCCTGAGCATTGAGAGAGCCGTCTTTGAGCAACACATTTTTTCCTCCAGGCAGTCGTGAGTCAAACATTCCATCTATAGACTAAAGGCCCTAATGTAAATTGAGCCTTTATATAATGGTTTTGCATAAGTCGAAATCAAATCGTTGCTCGTAACAGGGATAAAGAAATCAGTTGTCAATCTAATAAGCAAACTCAGAATCGGATCAGCCATAACCACCTTTGTGAAGGGCCGGGGCACTGAAGCATTAATAAGCCAGCGTGTATTTCCTGACACCCCCCTTTCTACGACGCTATAAACTCTGGCGCATGTCTTATTCAAACAAACCACTTTGCGGCTGGACATGTTGGCATGCGAGCGTTCCATTTGCGCTGTCAATGATAAATCCATTTGCAGAACGTTGTAATGTTCTACACAGCAGCTCCCTGGCAGCGCATTTAATCGACGGACACGTAGCATCTCCCCGGCTTAGCCCAATCAAACCCACTCACTCGTTAGCTAATTAAACAAAACAGTCTTGGAGGATTCCTGGCTGAGCACTGGTCATTTATCACAGTTTGATCTAATCCATTGCCATGGGCTTCGGCTATCTCACGCACAGGAGGAGTTTGAGCAGCTTGGTTTGTCCCCCTTGCTGAGCCCTGAGAGCTAAGTTAATATCAGATCTTCTCTTAAGGCAGGGGTTAAGAGACAAGGTAGGAATCACGCAGAGTTAAAGCTGCAATCCGTAACGTTTGCCTCTGTGTCGCCACCTCTGTCTAAAACACAAAATTGCAAATTACTTTTCTTTACGATTATGAGCTAACCGTTCTGAATCGTGCTAACGTCAGGAAAATGTTTTGAACCCTGACCTATCATGTACTTCCTCAGTAACTGTTTTGTGTTTATTTTTAACCCCCAAAAGTTACAGAATGCAGATTTAATGGTATAAGATGCTGGATATCTCCGGTTCTCTTACACGCCAGTGCTGTGCTTTGCAATTGTTTGAGAAGTTGTTGGCGAGAGATACAATAGCCGGGCGCACGGGGATCTGGGGCTCGCGTCCACAGCTGAAAAGCTAAATGAGATTTCGTGTTATCGTACCTGGCAAAACAGACTCTGCTTTCTGACTTTAATCCTGCCATTCATACAATCGATGAGTCCTCATTTTTAATATATTTAAAGTAAAAGGAAACTTTTTGAGCTGTAAATCTGCAGGACTTTGTGCTGATTTTACAAACCACACAAAGCTTTTTGTTGGCAAATAACGGTGCCCAGCTTTGATCGCTCTGAGGCCTTTTCTCGCTGCACTAATACAAACCCAAATTCTTCTTCTGTGAAATCAATTATTCATACCCTTAGATTTATGTTTTTCATATTGTTTGATTATCAAGGTCCTAAGAAATGAACCAGAGTTGCGTGTGAAATGATAAAAAACTAGCACAATATACTTAAGCGCTACATTTTTCAACGTGCGTTTTTTTTCCTGTAGAAAACCCTTCCCGATAAAGCAGCCAGTTTTCTGCTGGTCTCTTTTCAAAAAATAACAGATTTAAAAAAATGATAAATGCTACATAGAAGTTACCGTACACTATGTGAGATGCTCAAGGTTTACTTTGAAATGTGATGCGTACTGGGAAAAGCCAAGACTCTTTAATTTGAAAGGTCCCTGGAGGGCGACTGTCAGGCACTGACAAAACTCGGTTTGCATTATACCAAGAATGCTGGAGTTGCAGAAAGCCAGGAGAGAAGTCAACATAAAACGAAAAGGGAACAAATATACCTTATAAGATTTGTGCAAACTGTATGGACACACAGAGTTTCGAAGGATGAAGATGAAAGAAGCATTTCTGCTGTCTCAGTGCACTTCTGTTTACTGAAACTAAAGACGTAGGGTTAACATATATAGCACTGTTGCCTTTTATAAGCCAGAATGGGAAGTTTAATGAGACAGCCATCAGCCATCCACAGGTTTGTTTTCCTTGTAAAGTGTAAACCCTGTGGCACTCAAAATATTCCTCTGTTTGTTTGAACGACCTGACAGAGCTAACCTACGCCATAAGTTTGAGGTGGCGGTACTTGTTTAGCTCAGAAGAGCAATAGGACCATTATGGAAATGTGTTTGGAACTGCAATTCTGTTTGGCCCCGGAAGTACTGCAGAAATTACTGCAGAAATGACTGCAATAAGTACTGCAGAGTTATGATATAATACTGTTACCATCAATGATATCCCGGGCCCGAGATATGGCTCGGTTCTGCCCTTTATTATAAGTCTAAGGCGTTTTTACCTAACTGAAAATAAACTAGCAACGCTAAGGATATTTTTCTCACAAATTAAGCAGTTATCGACATCTCCATGACAAAAAAATCCATTTGTTTTCTACTGTTTCTTTACCATCAACACGACATGATGAAGGTGACAGAGTAATCAGGTTCGAAGAGAAAAATCTAACGTGCTTACACAAGCACAGCTCATGTGTGACAAAGCATCTAGTCCTACAATTACAAAAAAAGATGTTTTACCTCAGGCCTTCTTCATACTAGGCCCACTGATTAAACTGTCTGGCTGACAAACATTCTCCTTATTTGCATCAATGGAAAACAAACAAACTTAACAATCGCTTTTATTATATTTATTTCCAGCTGTAAGTAAGCATTATTAGACAGGTGACGAGAAAGAGAAAATATATAAAAGCAGACCAAGCAAAACATCTATCATTCTATGCAGCGGTTTCACTTCCAATCAAAGAAAGACATTCATTATATTTTTGCTCTGCCGTGCCGCATGCAGAAAATAAAGCTTTATGGAAAGATGCAGATATCTGCCTCTTAATCGTGCATTATCGATGCGAACGCTTGATGAATTTTAATAGCATCACAGCTGCCTGATCATCGCCTGTTAATAATACATGCGGGACTTGTTGTGACAAGAACATGCATTTTTAATTCCCGTGTTTGGGATCACACAAGCTAGATGCTTGGCAAAAATAAAAAAACTTGATTAAATCATAATAACATAAATAAAAAAGTCAGTGAAAAGAGGTCCATTATTATGTACAGTATGAGATCATCAATTTTTAAATAAGTTATATTTAGTAAATATAAATATTCTTTACACTCTGCCTTAGGGAGTAATGAAATTTTCGAACAGCTTGTACACTCATGGCCTTAGATAAACGTTTAGCAAACGTGCTGTATTGATGACTCAGCTCACACTGCACAGATTTTTGTCCAATCAGATGGTCTGTAGAATAAGAACTTCCCTCCCCCAACTTCACCCGCAACCAACCAAAAGTAGCAAATCATAGTTCATGGCTGTGATTTAAAGCTGCAATCCATAACTTTGGCCTCTCTATCGCCATCTCTGTTTGAAGCATGAAATTGCAGGTTACTTTATGTACCTTCTTTTGCGTACGAAGTCAAATGAAACCAAATTGACATCTCCCACGAAATCCAACTCGACAGATCAAATTGTAAACAATTATTTTAAACCTGCCGTTGCGAATCAGGGTAAAGTAAGAAGATCTGAACACTGATCTGTACTTTTGTGATTTTTTTTCTGTTTTGTGATCTGTGCTGTTGATTTTTGTTTTGGTTATTTTTTCCGTTTTTATTTTTTTTTACAGACTGCAGTTTCACAAAAAAGGGAGCCAAGACGCTTTTTCGAGCTGTTACATGAGCTTTGATGCACTGAAAATGAACAGAGTATTTAACATTCAGCCTTGTGTTGACTACAGTCACACAAAGAAGAAAAAGGCACTTCTCTTAGGGCCCACAGAATATTACATTCTTCCCTTTTCTCGTAACGGCTCTGAACAGAGTGCATATGCTCTGTGTTCCTACAGCCTGCAGGATTGTGGGGTGGATTCCATCTTCTCCATTGTTAGCAGGAGAGCAAACTGAAACGATTTCAGCGTTGGCTACACCTGAAAGAGCCGGTCTCCATTAGGAATTGAGGTCAGCTACATTACAGTCCCACACTAAACATAGTTATTGAGTAATGCAGAAAATCATGCTGAATCACTGGGGTGAGGTTAGTCCAATATCAATTAAAGTTTAATTTGATATTGACATGAATTCCAGGTTAAAAATGGTCTACCGTATGGTCTACCCATTTTCCTTCTCCATAATACCTGACACTTAAAACAACACATCAGTATTATTTTATATTAGAATTCAGAGGTAAATACTATTTATTGAAGCCAAATCACATCTAAGTTTCGATGTTTGGATAATGTCGTTTAAACAACGTTCGGGTTTAAACGTCGTAATATTTCTTATATATTCATATTATTTCTGTACTGTTGATTATTTTCTGGTCTGAGTTCGTGCTTCCTCAGGTCAAACGCCCTCGGGCTGAATTGCGCGGTCGGCCTCTGCATGTACGCGGTTTTGAGTCTTATACACTGAAGTGGAGGTGGCAGGCGCTTAACTGCTTGTGCGTGACTGATTTGACCTGACTGCAGGAGCCAGGAAGTCATGATTTGGGTTTACGCTGCACATTTCTGAAGTCACTCAAATAAACATTTACTCATACCTACAATGCCCTGTCCGGCGATGAGAGGGACGTTTTTATGAAGAATGTTGACAGTTCTCAGTTGACGTAACCTCTGGAATTGTCTTGCACTGTGTGCTTTGTGGACATGCAAGGACATGGAACGAAAACCAAGGAATGGAGGACGAGGGATGACGTCTTGCTGCAGACTTTTCTGTGAATCTAAAATAGCTAGGAGCCAAAAGCTGTTCCATTATTATCATCCGTCTATTAACACACATCCTTTTGTCCTTGGCTTGACTGCTAACTTTATTCTCACGCACAAATTGTGTCATTAGTGGTGCATGCCAAACCAAAAACCTCTAACCGGATGTATTAAACTTTGGTGTAAGTTGTTCGAGCCAGCCTATGGTGGTTTGTTGCTCTTAGCTAGTGTAGTTGGTCTCACAGCCTGGTTAACCCAGCTAACGGGGAATGTTCTCTGAATGTTGGCTAGCGTTCTCCAAAAGTGCTAAAAAAGTTCCTGCAGTAATGTAAGTAGAACTTTTTTCACATTACATTTATGCATTTGGCAGACGCTTTCATCCAAAGCGTACATCGCATTATACTATACATCGTTTCTGAGTATGTGCAATCCCTGGGATCGAACCCATGACCTTGGCGTCGTTAATGCCATACGCTAACCACTGACCTACAGGAAAGCCAATATATCATATATTAAAAAAAAACGCTATTTTGAAGTTGTCTGTTGAACGTTTTAAACACGTCAAAGAATTTAAAAAAGAAATAACATTAACGTCTGAGGAACTGGATGTTTTGTACATTTCTAGAACTTTCAAAACAACATTTTCAATGTTTTGTAACTTAATGGAAACGTTAGGGAAATGTTCTTAAAACCTAAAGTTGTTAACTGGAAATGCCAAGAACTCCCCTAAAACTGAATAAGATCATCAAACCACATATAATAAGCCTGGTTTAATGAAGCTGCTTTCTTTGGCCTAGATTCGGAAGGATGGACCTCTACCATATCTAGAATTAGGAATAGACTCTTTCAATTTTGGCCATTAGATAACCACCTGGCAACCATAGAGGAGTGCCTTAGCAACAAAATACTCTAGCAATTGCATACTAACATGTAAACAACCAATCAGAATACCTTAGTGTCATGATTAGGAGTTTTGTACAGGCGAGTGCCACTTACAACATAAAACTGTTGTTGGTAATAACATTCGGTTATATTATCTGATATACCACAATGCAGGTTTCAACGTAACAGAGGTAAACTGCTTAAATGTGACAAATAATGTTTTTTTAAGGTGACTGCCTTGAGAAATTTCATTTACAGACATAATGCTAGACAGACAGCGCTAAGCGTAGCTCCTAAGTCTCCTAAGCCAAAACCAGCAGCCTAACACATAATCAGTTGTTTTGTTGCTTAGAATGAGTGGCAGGGTATCCCTGCAGGGCTGAAGTAATTCCCGGAGGAACTGAGGGATTGGCGTACGGGTGACAAAGTGCGTGCGGGTGTGTGTGTGTGTGTGTGGTGTTTGTTAGCAGGAAGCCTTGGAGACACGTGTGGCAGGGAGTCCAACAGAGAGGGAAACACTGTTTACTATTACCCAGATAGCAACGAGAGACCGGGACAGCGTTTCGATTCTCACTTACACGCTAGCAAAGCCTCATGTGAAATTACTGTGCGTGCTCTGTACTTCATTTGAGAAACCATATCAGATGCTGATGATGAATTTGATATGGAGGAGCACCCTGCTGACAGTTCATGAATCCAGTTCAAATTTCAATTTAATGAACGGAACGTAACTCTGAATTACTTTTACTGAGTATTAGAGATAAATAAAGAAATGTAGGTCAAAACCGCGAACCAATAATTACATTCTTGTAATGGCTGATATTATAAATATATGTTGCTTTTTTCACTTGTAACAGTGTGTACACACTATCAGAGTGTATAAATGTAGATTTGTCACGCATCAATTAAGTCCATTCATCAAAACAATTATAATATCCAAACTACAGATGGAAAGCATTATTCCTAAAAGTAGCTACTGGAATGTTTTAAAAACAGTACAGATTAAAAAAATGTTTGAATAATGTTAATACAACGTCTAAAAAACTGGATGTTTTGAATGTTCCTAGAACTTTCCAAATAACATTTTCAAAGTTTTTATTATTTAATGGACTTGTTAAGGAAACATTCTTACAAGCTAAAATTGTTAGCTGGGTAACAGTGCAGACAAATAAATGAATAAAGACATCAATAACTGTATTTTAACCTAATATCGTGATATAAATAAATAAATAAATATAAGTGAAAAGCGTTTTTAACATGTTATTTGTCAACTGTATGTGTGTTATAACTGATACATCTGTGGTTACTATATTTGCTGCTTAACATATCACATGATGATGTTTAACACTCTCTGAATGTAAGAGACGATCATTAATCTATTCACAGCATGTCCAGATGTTAAGCAGAGAGGCTATATTGAAATAATCTATGAATGATGTCTTAATAAAATCCCGTAATACATGGTATCAAATCACTCCTCGTTTATTCACCGTTCCTACAGCATATATGCAATCTTATTACAATCTAATTGAGTGTATCTCCATCTGAAAGAGGCTCATACACTTTTAAAGAGGTCGATGAAAGAGCAGATCTCACAATGAACTCCTTTTAAGATCGTATAGGCGCTTTTGTGAGTTTTGCGAGGAATCAGCCAGTATTGTCAGTGGTTTATTTCTGTCCCTACAAGAACTACTCGAGCGAGTTATTTTAAGTCTTTAAACCGTGAAGCGAGTGAAATAAATTATATTCACCATTCTAACTCATCATGAAAAGAAAGTGACCTCAGCAGTGAATATACTAGTAAACTTAAAACATCCACTATATACCAATAAAGACGGCGCGCGATAATGCATCTAAGCAAACGAATTAAGAAAAAAAAACTATTCACAATGTTTTGTCACTTTTAATCCGCTGTCTACACATTGGCTCAGAAAACTTGGAAGAAAACAGAGATTTCTGTTTCATTGCCTGAGTCAGAAGCTTACACATGTACACGCACTCGGGCGATCTGGCAACGCTAATGCACGCCCGACGCTCGCGCACGTGGACGCGCATGTCACGGCATTTGTATTGGAGAGGCGTAACAGCCGACGCACGCACGCATTCATGCACGAGCTCTCTCTCTCTCTCTCTCTCTCTCTCTCTCTCGGATCATATACAGCTCAATCAGCATGCGTAAGCGCATTTTCGGCATGCGGCGGGCGGCATAAGGAAGCGTGGGGCCAGCTGTCTTCTTCGCCGTATGTTTCCCCAGACAGTTGCTCCGGCAGGCGGCCCTCTGCTCCTGACGAGAGCTTCTCCGCGGCGTACGAGTCCTCAAAGCTGTAGCCAGTCATTCATAGCCCGAGTGCAGGAGGCAATAAATAGCATCGCGCCGCGATATTCATCCGTTACCGCGCCACCAACGCGCTTTGCCGAGGTTGACTACGGAGGCCGCTGGGGGGAAAAAACAGACTGATGACATAAATAATCAACGTCATCATCAGCTGTCAAAACTGTCACTTTATCTGAAGGCGGAAGCGAACTGGAGATCGCAACTGTAATTTGTATTTATGAAATACTACAGCGTTAATTATTTGTGACATAGATAGATGTAGATTTTTAAAATGCACTTTTTTGTAAGAGAAATATTACTCTAACATTCCTGTGGAAGATTCCAGCAAACTCTTTCTGATTATTGTTTATCCTCTGTAGAGCGAACAGAGGAAGTTGTGCTTTCTTCCACGGTTCTCTTCCTTCCAGAGTGCCACAGAAACAAGGGCATAATGAAAGTTAACACGCAGAAGCCTCATTCCTGTGTAAACCCTGATGCGCCGTGCTTACACGAAAACTCTGCAATCACAGCCCAATTCCAGACAGTTCCGCGCACCTGTATGCGCTTCCCTCTTACGGGAGTCAAAGATAAATCATGTTCCACCACCCAAATGTATTTTCATCTAATTTGTGAGGACAGCTGAAAGAAAACGTTGCTGAACCAAGCGGTAGCTACACAGCGAGAAAAACACGTCAGAAAATACAACACAGGAAACAAGTTCTTAAACTTCACCGGTTTTTTAGAACCAATATCAAAGCGAGACAAAAACACCAAATGTGGCGACTGCAGACGGTGGATTCTGCCACCGTTGTTAAGTTTTGTGTCCTGTTTTGCCGACAAATTAATAAAAAAAAAACTCCGGACCAATCAGACAAAATTACACCTCTGTCCTGCAGCCTTTGAAAAACATCTTCAGGCTGGATGTTCAAATGAAATAAAATATGACATATGACAGAACAAACTTTAACATCGTAATAATAATTAAAAAGATTATTCAGGGAGGAAAGTGACTGACAGCCAGTCTGCGATTGGTTGTGTAAATTTGTTGTTGTGTAATGAAGACAACATGGCAGAAAACAAGAAACCATAAATACGTGCAGGCTAACGATGTGTGTGCTGTGTGTAACAGAGAACTGGGAAGGACAATGGCTAAGCAAGTGTAAGATGTCACCATTAAATCGTGGCATAGTAATCTATACATATAAAAGACAACAATTTGGAGCTTGGCACATAAATGGGGAAAAAACATTATGACTAATTATCTAACTAGCTAGATCTTTCATACTAATCTGGTTTCTTTGTTGGCTCATTGCTTCCTGTAGCTGCCAAATTTACAATCTTTAACACTGCCCAATCACCTGCTACAATTTGGAATCGATTCAAACGCTCTTTAGCGAGAAACTTGATTAAACTTTTTGGGAATAAAGACTAACCCTTGGTCACATCTACTAATTAGACCTAATCTATAAACCTTCCACTTCTCACAAAAGTAGGTTGCGTTCCAAAAAGTAAGATCTTGGCACTTAATAGATCTTGTTTTTTACCTTTTTGCTACCAGGTCAGGAAATTGCTGAGAAATGACTTAAATGAGGTTCACTAACGATAACTTATTGATTGATCAGTCCAGGCTTTACTATCAACTAATCTTGTTACTTACAGCTGCTACCGTGGCCTGCTTAAGTGTTGGACTGCTTAAGCTCTGTAAATGTATTCCAAACGTGTATGCAAGGGATAACAGTAAATAAAAACATATTGTTTGGTGCTCAATTCTGCCAAATTACAATTTGAGACCTAAAGAACTTTTCAAGTACAAGTAACTCAAGTACCCAGCTAACAGGGAACATTCTCAGAATGTTCTCAGAAAGCTCTCTAAAAGATATGACAAAACATTAATGCAGAACATTATATATCATATATCAAAAATGTTATTTTTTTGATTTTTTTTTTTGATGTTATTTTTTTGGTTTCCTACCAAATGGAAACTTTAAGGAAACATTTTCACAACATTTTAATACAACCCTTACAGCACACCTCTTCTGGTGACACATAATTGACACATAACTGATTAAAAAAACAACATTTTAAAACGGCTTTTTTGATGTTGTTCCGGAGCTTTCTGAAACCTCCACTTCACACTGCTAATTAGCTCACATTACAAATAGTATGAAAGCGTTGGACCGGTGCCACGCTTCGAAAAGGCCACCCGAAAAAGCGCCTATTGTGAAGTGCCAACAAAGAATTTTCTCTAACAAGCAACACTGTTGGCACCATTAATAAGCAGTTAAATCACACGCTGCCGGATTAATTGATAGAGGCCATCAAAGTGATGGCAGACTTAATGAACATTTCATGCTGGAGGTAGACAGGAACGATTCAGCGGAGAGGTTTGGGAAATTTGGAGGGAAACAGATGGGCGGAGCCACCCGGCACGCAAGAAAAGATTAACTGGGCCTTTCTACTGATGGTTCAGAATATATAGCTGCGTTCCTACAGCTAACAAGAAGCCTCCTTACGCTGCATTTTAAGGCATGATAAGCAAGCTCCAGGTGCGAAGGCTGCTCCAAAAGTAGACTGTTGAGCCATCATTGCATTCATCATTTACTGTAAACCATGAACAAGTGTAAAAATACACCCGATAATGTGTTATATTTAAGTATTCATTTAATTCTTTCAATAATGAAAAGTCGGAAATGACTGTCTAAAGTACATTTGTGTTTTGCGTGATAGTACCCAGAATGGTAGGTAGCTGGTTAACATTCTAACTTAGCATAACTAGCAGGAGATCCTTGGTCAACCAGCTTCACCAGACATACCACATTTATTTGATCAGCATTTTCAGTGGGTAAACGAAATAGTTTTTCCAATAGTTAAAGCTGCAATTTGTAACTTGTTTTGATGAAAAACGTATTGAGCAAATGTATAACAGATCAGAGTTCAAAATTATTTTACCCTGATTCACAACGGTAAGTTTACAATAATGATTTAGAATGTGAGCTTTCGGGTCAGATTTCACCGGAAATGTCAGTTTGGCTTTTTTTAACTTCAACAAACATTGAGAAAAGTATGTAAAGTAACCTGCAATTTTATGTTTCAAACAGAGATGATGGGGGAGAGGCAACAGTTATGAATTGCATCTTTAAAATTGACCAGTACAAATCATCTTAAAGTAGCATGAAAATGTGGATCTGAGAAGGTTCTTTCAGCAGAGTAGAGTTTTATGTCATTGCTCTTGCGTCGGCTGTACTGAAATCAGCGAATCGCGTTTCTCTTGCGCTTCGTTTGAGATGGCTATTTGTATGACTCGCTCTCTATGTAGTACATTTCAAATCAATCACTCACGAGGGCCCATTTCGATTAGGATGCAGCCATATAAGTCAGCTACCTATGTAGGCAGCAGACAGCGAGGCAGCGCACTAGGTTTGAGAGTCTGTGTGCCGCAGGAAGAGAATGATCATTATATATGACTTCCTGGCCTGCATCGCTCATTCTGTATAGAGTAGGATGCAGCTCTACACTATAGGGAGGTAGGTGAAGGTGGAAAAGGGCACAGACACAAACAGGCGTGTCTCCAGAGGGCGGCTGGGCTTGTCTACACACGTGCTGTCAGAGCACTGAGAGATTCTGATGGGATTATATCATCTGTGGATTGGACAGCCGGGTGCCAAGGGAGCGAGCGAAAACTCTCCTCTGGAAAAATAACGCGCAGGGAGAGTGGGGTAAGCGGGGCCACTTTTCCTCGTAAATTGTCCTCTAGGCAAGGAGAAATGAGATAGAGGTAAAACTAATACTCCTAATTATAATTTAGGATGTGTGCTATCAACTGAAATGAGAATTATCTATTAAACAGCGCCATAAAAAATGAAAATGAAAAAATTCAAAGAATTGGACCGGTGCCACAAGGACGCAAGTCGAATCCTTGGGAAATATGCGAATGATTTACTTTTCAAATAAAAATGTGAACATAAACGCACAATCTCATTCCAAAGTCTTAATTTGCTCCAAATGATTCACCAGCCAGGAAAAGGTTTATTAGACAGAACATTTTAATTTAGTGAAACAATTTGCAACATTTTGTGACAGTGTTTGTAAAAGTAACACCATCAAATCTCATGCACATTTCTTAATCAAAGGCAACAGTATATGCTGGGTCACTTTAAATCTGATTTACTTGTTATTCACACAGTACATATATATGTATATATATAAGAGGATAAAAATACTGACCTCCAGAGTGAGGGGGTGGGCCACAGAGAAGCACCACCCCCTGCCCCTCCCTGACAGACACAGAACTCCGCCTGTGGGTTTTGAAGTTTTCCAAGTCTGGAAGACAAAGAGTGAAGGGGCGAACGAGAGTTAAATAAACATAAAGACAAACTTCCTGGATATTCAAAGAACATCACATATTTACTTTAAGATGCAGGAATGACCGTCAGTTAATGAAAATATATGCAGCACATGAAACATCATTTTGTTTCTCTTCGAAAAACAATTTTACGCTACAATCGATGAGCCACAAAGTGGGGGCTTTTGGAGGAGTGTGTATAAAGACACAATAAATAGCCGTTAGCATTACTGGGGGCTATATCACCACCCATTGTGTCTGTTTATTGTGTCTGCGAGAGCTCAAAACTCTTACTGACTCAGATTTGAATAAACGGAGAAAGTTTGGGGATGAAAGTTGAAGTGAAAAGACGGGGCCAAAGAGACAGCCGCCGGGAGAGTGAGGAAGCGTCTAGCATGTATTACTGAAATGACATCCTGCTGTTTTTTGAATATCACAGGGAATCTACACTTGTGGAAAAAGAAAATGTGAGTGCCGCCTGCCCATGCAAAGCTCAGCTCCAAAATATGTTTAGGTGTCTGGTTGCCAGGGCCGGATTATGAGGTTGCTATGGTGTTTTTCAAGGCAGGATAGGTGATCTTTTCCGGAAACATTTTTTAATATATCTCCTGTGGAAGGTGCAGGACCATAAAATGTTCCAGTCATTGCACAGAATGTCTTACCTGCCTGTCAAACTATGTATTTGCATACCTCTGTGCACTATTCGAAGAGGCGTACCTTTGAAGATCGCTCCGAACAGAGGACGGGATCTTATGCTTTCAAAGCTAGCTTCTGTAAAATTGCCTACCGTACCTTTAAGTCGTTTTTAACTATGTTGCTATTGCAGTTGCCCAAATCAGAAGACCCCAGCCTCAAGTGTCTACAATATTCTGGCTTCAATGTATGTCTAGATGACTTTATCACACGTTTCACAGAATTTAAAGTATCACATTTACTGCACAAATGGCATGTGACGAGTTACGTACCAAAGTTTAACAAGTTTAACTCAGCATTAGAGGCTTTGAAAATGATTTCTGTTCTGAGGAGTGATAAAGAAAAGCTCACTGACAGAACTCAATCACAAAACATAACATGTCTAATCGGCAGCAATGACATTTTATGAGGGTTAACAGATAAGGGGTACGGGTGAGGACAAAATCAATGAGTCCCTTCAAACAGAAGAGCGCTCTTGCGTTCTGCCCGGCGCGAGCCACGCGCTAGTGATTTTAACGTCTCCTGCAGTTATCAGTGCCCCTCTCACTTTTATTCATCACAAAATGTGCCGACAACCATTACGAAGCCATTCCAAAAGTGCATCAAAAAAACTAAAATTACCTTTCCTTTGAAACTAATTTGTGTTTGACAATTGACGGAAAACAATAACAAGTCACAACAGCTTCCTGCTCGTTCCCTCGCGCAATTGTTGTCGAAAATCTTTGGGAAAGGTAATTCGTATAGGCGGATCGAACGCATGGATGGGCGCCTCGTGAAGTCTCAGGTGGGGGCCGTTGAAAAGCGCTTCATTTCAGAAGCCGTTATTGTTTTCAGAAACAAAAATGAAAAACAATTAGATATACTGCAGAGCAATGCTACAGCGATGAAATGCCATGAATCGGTCATATAAATTACTTTTACGCGATGACTGCTTTGCCACGGTAGATCTCTAGATAAAAAGAAACAGGATGGATACAGGATATCCTCTGTTTGAATCCACACCTGGCCGGCTAACAGGAAACGTTCTCAGAACATTGATGTGTTCTGAGAACACATCCCTAAAAGCTCTCTCAAAGTTATCGAAATCGAAAAACTTTTTTATTTTATATATCGTATGTATGAAACACTTAATTCTTAAGTTGTTAGTGGAACATTTTAAAAAGGTTACAGAATAAAAAAAAACTTTGAAAAACTTGAAAAAATAACATTCATACAACGTTAAAAAAACGGTCTGTTTTTGAATGCTCCTAAAACATCAACATTTTTGTTACCTAATGGAGGTAAATAATTAATCCTCTCTACTTTAATATCTCTACGATATCGAAATAAACAGGCTCACTTTAAAAGCAGGCAACTTTTATATCTTATGATGCTGGCATCAAAGGCTAAATCAAACGCTAAGGTGTTTTGGCACAGACTCATCTGTAACTTCATAAGATCTTGCCAAATTACGCAGATGGTAACATGGACAGGTTGTGTGATGCAAGGTAAAAAACCTAGAAAATGCATCTTAAACTAAAGCTGTTTTAGAACATGGTTTTGATCTATTGATTCTAAAACACAGCTTCCATCCTAAATTGGATTTTCAACCAAGATATGTTAGTATTTTTGCATAATACGCCTGTGCAGTTTCAAATATATTCAAATAAATCACAATGTTAATGATTTTAAGACGTTTTTGTTTAAAAAAACACCCTGGCAGCATGTTGGTTCACCATATCCAATGTAAAATCCAGGTCCTGAAGCAAGGCCGGTTTAGAATCTGAATTAGGTCATGGGGAGAGAGTTTCAATGGCCTCCCCACTGCAATTCAAGGATCAAAAATACAGATGCCGACATAAAAAACAAAATTTGCGAGACCAGCAAGCTTTTGAATTGGAAACAGTAAAGTCAGCTTCAGCAGTCCTGCTGTCATCCTGCTCAGAGCGATGTGCAGTCGCTCGGCTAAAAAAGTACATCAAAGTTCAGTGCACTGTTTACTCGTGCTGCTCGTAGCTCGCAGCTAGCCTCATCAAGACAGTTTCTCACTGAATAATTGGCTGTTTCCTCAACGACGGACACTTTTGACCTTGTGGGACAGAAAACAAACTCTTGAATCGCATGCTTCACATCGTCACAATTTAATTTACTAACAATGTATATCAGTGAGCATCCGTGCAGTGCAGGAGAAATTTCTAGAAAGACATGAACATTTAAAGTCTCAGTGTCATTTCCAAAGTGTGTAATTATACACAGTAACGTTCAGTGGTGGAAATGACATTGTAAAAATTTTTTGGGGAAATAAAGTGCCTTAAAAATGCCTTTTTTCACATTTATTTATAATATGCACAATTGACTTTTCCTTCACAGCACAAAGTGAATAAATATTTTTAGGGGCAAAATTATTTGTCGTGGTAAACGTGATGCCGCAGCCGTGGGACAGAGCGAACAGGGAACGTTCTCAGACTGTTGGCTAATGTTCTCTACAAGTTCTCTCAAAGTTTTAAAAAAAGTTCCCACAGTAACATTAGTAGAACACGTTATATATCATGGCTTGTTGGTTCTTAGGGCAAAATGTTAAATACTCTCACTCTTTGTAAGTCGCTTAGGATAAGCAAGTTGTTAGTGGAACATTTTAGAAACGTTACAGAATGAACAGAATGATCTAAAAGACAAATCTCAACATTTACACCACATGCTAACCAGTGACATTTCATGACACATATTGCACACATCAGATGCATTAACCTGCATTAACCAGCGCTCTGATGGTTGTGTGGGGTCACCTGGAGCAGTGATGCAGGGAAGAGGCTCTTTATGGGCTAAATCAATGCTAAATCTTCCTCCCTCCCTGCTATCGCTTAATCCTAAACACAGGCCACTGATTGGTTCTGCTTCAGGGTTAGATTAAAATGTGAAATTAAGGAGCTCAATGGTTTATGAAGAGAACTCTAAGGTCAGCAGGGATGTGTCATTTTGGCTAGAGGACAAGTCTATTAGAAAGCTTTGCCTAATTATTTCTTAAAACATAAATTTCCTTTTAACCCCGGGAGCCAATAGCAATTTGAAACACGAGTCTTCTATTAGGCAAAGCAATTCTCCAGCATTTTTCACAGATTAATATGTGACTTCGCAGTAAACCTCATACACCTCGGCAATGAGTAGTTTGTAATGAAGAAGTAATTTCTGTAATTGCTTTTTCAACGGGATAGAAAACAGCAGCGCCAATGAACCGTTGCAAAGCATGCTGGTTATTTTATTTTGAACGCACGATAAAGAAACGAGATACGAAATTGCACTAAATCACAATTACACCCAGACTGGTTTTAGTCATCGGTCTAACTTACCGCGCGTCTTTAAAATGTCCTTTGTGCCAAAACACAGTTTTATAATTTAAGCCGTGCTTAAATTAAAATAAAAATGACACATAGAAATCTGTATCAGGACAGCTGGGCCTTTTTCCCTAAAGCCCACCACATGCTCGGTTTACAAAGGCCAACGAAATGAATTCAAGTCACAGATGTGTCATGAATTATATAAAGCTTATTGACAGATTGTTAATACTTGTAATACTTGGAAGCTAATTACCCTTATGAATGTCGGGGCGCAGTCGGCATGAGGCTCGCTAATTATTCATCATTTGTTCGTATTAACGTGACACAATATCACACTTCTTTGTTTCCAGAGGAAACTACGGAAATTCTGTTTTCCGTATCTGTTCCGTATCTAGCTCGCGTCAGAATGATTTTTATTTACAAAAAGCGAAACGCCGCACAATGCAGGAATGAACATGAACGCTGGACGCAGGTGTGTGGGAGATACGAGTGGAATCGAGGTCTTGAAATTCACATTACAGAAAATGATTTGGGTTGTAAGTATGAAATAACAACAGCACTGGAGAGCGTGGGTGGTGCGATCCAAATTCTGTGTTATAGCATTATATAAGTAATTGTATATCACAGTAAAAGTGTATCACACAATATTTGTTTATATGTTAAATAACCCTGGGATAAGGCTTATCTTTGGACAACCATTTGCAAATACTGTATTTCGTTTTGTTCCTGATGGGTGTAAAAGAAGAGGTAACATAGTTCATAAAAAATAAGTCTGACATCAGTACAGAAAACAGATTCACATTATGTGACACCTGAGTTAAAAACAGCATAACAGCATCGCAAAACCTGCACCAATTGACACGCTTTTAGCACTGCATGTGTGTTTCAAACCAGCCCTGGTAGTATTTATGTGGAGGTTACACTTCATTTAAATCACTTCATATCATTCTTAAGGGTAAAGGCAGAGTGGGCAATTTTGGAGATGCTAGAAAGCTAGTTTTGAAAGCATAAGATCCACCCTCTTCTTAGAGTGGTCTCCAAAGCCACGCCTCCTCCAATAGTACACAGAGGTATGCAAATACATAGTCTGAGAGGCAGGTAAGACATCCTATGCAATGACTGGACGGACATTTTATAGTCCTGAACCTTCCACTGAAGATACATGAATGTAAAAATATATTTATACCACTTTACTTGCTAATTTAGTGATTGCTATCAGGATGTGAACAGACTTTCAGCCAGCATAATTTCTGGAAAAGATCTCTTACCCTGCCTTGAAAAACACCATAGCAACCTCATAATCCGGCCCTGGCAACCAGACATAGCACCTAAACATTGTGAAGCTGAGCTTTGGGCAGGTGCCACTCACATGTGCATATAGATAAGCAAATACATAGTCTACAAGTAGGACATCCTATCAATGCATTCGGACCAAATGCAATGATTGTACGAACATGTTATGGTCCTGTACCTTCCACCGAAGATATATAAATATATTCATATATTTAGACCACTTTACTTATTGATTCCTCTCAGGATGTGAAGAGACTTTTAACTATGACTAAACTTCAGGTAAAAGCCCAGTGTAAAAACTAAAAACTAGACTATGGCAGTGAATAACCAACCAAAAAAAGGAAGAACAGCACTTGGGCACTCATGATTATAAGCCTACTGGATTCAATCTCGGCATGATGGGGAAGCAACAAAGGGCCAGACTGGCACTTTCATGTCAATGAAACAGAGGATGTTAGATAAAAGCCTAACAGAAGCCATACGATTGAGAGCCTACAAGAACAAAGTGGACAAACACATTCAACATCTAAGGTAGTGAATTAATTTGAGAGGGAAAAAAGAACGTCTTTTTTGGCTATATTTTGGATGGAGATAAAAGCTGAGGAGATTTGGAGAGGGGACATATGGTCACGCACAGCCGGAGCGAGCTGGACCGGCTTCCAATGCTGAAGGTTTACTTTTATTGGCTACTGACGGCCGACTCTTCATGTCACTCTATTTATTGATTTTCTTTCTTTTTTTCTTTTTGAGGAAGAATGTTACGGGTGATGCTGGTCGCTCCATAAACCAAAAAGAGCAAAGGCACTATTGTTATTTAAAGTGCTCGGGGGTCTGTTTTCCTCAGCATAGCTCGCCACTGAGGGTTTTCAAAAAGAATGAATGTGCGGGAGAGAAAACAGAGAGGCGGGTTTTAAACAAATGCGTCTTTTAATACTACACGGCTGAACGCATTTCCCCTCTCTAGTTCCCCTGAAGAAAAATGTGCCATAAATGCACCAACTACTTGCTTGCAAGGACAACAAAAGAACTAACGAAAGAAAACACACACGCAACCTCATCACCGCTTGGGCCAAACCAGTTGGTATTTATTCAAGCAGTTCATTCTAAGGAATCGCAGGGTTATAAAATATGAAAGGTTATAAGTGTGTAAAATTTGTCACTTTTTGAATAAAGCTACAAACTAACCTAATGTATTTCATCATATTAGCATTATTGCATGGTTATAAAAGCGTCATTTAAACATTTTCCTAATTCTGTAACATTTTTTAAAAATGTTTCACTAACAATTTAAGAATAATGTTTTTGATATATATGATATATACAATTTAAAAAAAGCTCTACTAACGTTACTGCAAGAATGTTTTTGATAACATAAAGAGAACTTTAAGAGAACGTTCGCCAATGTTCTGAGAACATTCCCTGTTAGCCAGGCAACCCTGACTGAACCAATAAAATAATAAATGAATCCATAAATCACATAACATCATTTATTTAATGAGCTTTTTTCTGCATTGATGATGACACACCAAAGCAGGTTTTGTTTGATTTAACTTCAGCTTCTGGCGACATTTTTTTTAAATGTTTCCTCAAAGCCAAACCGAAGTAGCTACGCTAGAAACACACAAAAACACACAACAGTTTTCCAATGCGACCATGATGGGGGTAAATGCTGCCAAAATACAAAGTAAACCTATTAAAACTTCAATCTGTCCTTGAGCAAAAACCTTTTATACGCAATTCCCAATTCACAATACAATCAGCTCCCAGTTCAGCTGCGTGTTACAGTGTGTAACTGTTATTGTACTCCATCTGAAAAATGTCTTCATTACGACAGTTTTTTGCCTAAAAAGCTGAATGGACCCGTATCACATTTCAAAGCACCTAAAATATGTTGTTTTTTTTAGCAGGGTAACAGGTTAAAAACATTTAGACTGTAAAATAGGGCAGAATGTGATCGTGAACAGAACATCACATGCGCTGTTTTTTCATTCTGCAATTCAGAACAGCTGGAAATGAAGAGAAACGACAGCGCTGAGTAACTTCCAGTGCCGTGTTAACGTTCTGTCGGGACGTACAGTAATCTAAATGAACCTGACTATCATACGCGCTCGTCGTGGGGATTTTTTAAATGGCAGCATAACTTATCACAGCTCTGGTAAGCTGCGTGTCTTTATAAAGACTGGTGATTCACACGACCCTCCCACCGCAGGAAGTAGATGAAACCGTCTCATCAGCCTGGCAGAGAAACTCCAGCTGTTTTTCACTGTCAGATGGGGCAGAATGAAAAAACCCTTTAAGATACTCCTCGTCTGTTGATTAACTGGTGTCTCTCGCTCTCTCTCTCTCTCCTGTCACTCTTTCAACTCCTGTTAAAATTTCTCAGGGGAGATTTATTTTTAAAAGTCAATTCCTGTATTAGCACAAAACTTCAAACAGGAATCTCAGCTACAAATCGCTACCACCCAACAAAAAGAGAGAGACTGAAAGTGCGCTTAAAGCTAAACTGTGTAACTATGGACCTCTAGCAACACAAAGCAAATTGACCAATCGTGATTGTTTTTTAATCAGGCTTGCTAAACACTCTCCTCTGCCATTGGTTGACAAACAGACTGTCCCAAAATCACCCTACTGGTTAAGCCAGTAGTTGCTGCATAGGATTGGTCTCGACAATCATACAAACAAAACAATGTTTGAATTGCACAATAAAGTTACTGTTTTAAAATCTGCATATGAAGATGGAATAGTAGAAATATTTTTCTATTTGATTACATCGATAAAGAAAATTCTTTAAAAAAACACCAAACCTATTTTTTTGGTTAACGTAAATATAAGTTTATATATTGATAACTTATATATTGAGAGAACTTTTAGAGAACACGAGCCAACGTTCTAAGAACGTTCCTAGTTAGCTGTGGATCTCCCATCCAATATGATGACATGTTCAACATGTTGTTAATGCTATAGATGCAAAACCTCATTTAAAAGTCTTGCAGTGTCAACGGGGACATTAATTGCTCCAGCACATTAGGACCAGGTCTTCTTAAAGACCCTGGAAAATGAAGAAACAGTATATGTGAAATACGATTAAGACACAGACCACGGCCTTCTCTATCAGTGGCGTTTTAATTAAAAACATTTTGCAATTCCCCAGAATGCAATTACCGCTTTAGGGACCGGCGCATCGAAACTGACAATTTTTCTCATTTCCTATGCATCTACTGACAACCCTTTCAATATCGGCTTAATTCATCCAGTCCTATTCATAGAGAATTGGGGGGAAAACACATTTATCACATTCAATGAAAGTCTCTTTTATAACCTGTACTTTTGATCATTTGAAAGCACACAAAAGGCACAGTACAAGCTAACGCCAAAGCAACTGTAAACGTATTTTTACGCATTAAGTGATTCTCAACAGTCATTTATTTGAAAAGAAAAAGCAGAGCTGTTTAGAGACAAATGCATCCTAAAAGACGCAAGGAGTTCAAACGCTCCCTGTTATTTTTAAGCTTGGCGCTGACACAAAGCTGCAAAATATCTACAAAAAAAACCCTTCTTGTTTAAATTTACAGATTCTGTGAAATTGACAAGCACAGTTTTGTTTACTGTGCTGATGTGCCTTAAATTAAAAGCTGAAAGTGGCGTGGAATATATCTTGTTTGTAAAAAGCCAATAGCCTTTGGTTTACATCACAGTCATGAATCATGACTCGCTGCTTGTTATTTCTAATCAGAGCAGATGATGTTTATAAATTGGGGGAGGGCCATTCTCATCCTAGAGAGCATTTTATTGGACTAAAATCTGGACACGCCCACAAGTGCAAGATGAGTCATAAATATTTTGATTTGTTTTCTTTAAAGACGTGCGTTATGAATGCGTAAATCTACAGTGTCAATCTGACAATTTTTAGGCGCATACAGAAGGCCTTAAAGCTTAGAGTACACATAGAATTAAAAGCCACAAAACGTCCTGTTTTATTTTATCATGTGAAGCACTGAGAACTTTAAGTTGACTTTGCCGCATCAGAACGTTCGAAGAATTCAAGTTGGAATTGTGACTTGTCGACTTCACCTTTAAGCATTCTCATGCATGCCATCGTCTCCAACAAATTCTCCCGCATTAGATACCAAATTAGAAAATATCCCATTTAATAACATCAGCTGCCCTTTAAATTATTCTCTTGAACCTGCAGCACTCCATCATGCGGCGGAGTTAATTAAGCTATGGAGAGAGCAATAAGGAAGATGGATGTGAAGCGGTAAGAGACACGTGCCCCCACCACGCGACAACAACCGGAGCTAGTAAGGTCAGAGACGAACGATTGATGAGTCTGTCAGCCAATCGTCTTACATTGTCAACAAACGCCCCTCCCCTCCATGGAACTGGATTGTTCCTGCCTGCGTATCATCATCGTAAGGAATCAGAATTCAATTGTAAATGGCCATTACTCATTGGTTATCAATGCTGCATGTCAAGACGAATCAGCCAATCGGTGTCATTCTCTGTCGATATCCAGGAGTCACGTTAGCGTTTGTAATATTTAAACATTTTAATATTGCAATTCACTGGCATTTAATACAACTTGGGTTATTTTTGGAATAGATAATAATATACTGCATTTTAAACACTAGTTTGCTTCTTCGTCGTCACATAACCTTATTAAGTTGAATGTTTCATTTAGCGGGTTACCAGTATTCCTCTCAGAGAGAAAACCTGGTATTTTGGTAACAGTTTGGCTGCTAGCTGACGCTTGAAAACAACCATAACAAGCAGTTCAACACCTGAACGTGTTTGAAATCTGAGCCTCATTTATTTCAATCTCATTATCAAGCCCTATAAATGGAGACTGTGAGACTGATCCTGGCTTCTGAGCAACCTGAATGTGCTTGTGTGTGTGTGTGTGATGTGTGTGTGTGTGTGAGGTGGCGTATGTGTGTGTGTGTGTGATGTGTCGTGTGTGTGTGTGTGTGAGGTGGCGTATGTGTGTGTGTGTGTGATGTGTCGTGTGTGTGTGTGAGGTGGCGTATGTGATGGACCAGAATGAGAGCGTAAGAAAGGCTCTAGTCTGATCAGACTAGAGGAAACGTTTTCATTTTAAGTATGTTATCAGCAGGGAGAACATGGGGCAGCATACGAGTCTACACTGTCACACTTGCAATGTGCTGTTTGTTTGGACCTGAACTGTGCGGCTGGTTTGATCAGAGATCAGAGACTTACAAGCAAAGGTTAGGCTGGCCTCCCTGCTGACGATAGTCCCGAAGGAGTTGGATGCGAGGCATTGGTAGGTCCCAGCATCCTCGTCTTTGTTCAGATGGGTGATGCGCAGGTTGCCTCCAGACAGGCTGTGGTGAGATCCAGGTTTCGGGTTGATCAGAGTTCCATTTAATTTCCACCTACAAGACAAAGGAGCGTGGTTCAGATACCCAGCTAACAATTTTAGGTTGTAAAAACATTTCTCTAATGTTTCCATTAAGCAACAAAAACATTACAAATGTTCCTTTGAAAGTTCTAGGAACGTTCAAAACATCCAGGGTTTTTATTCTGTAACATTTTTAAAATGACTAACACTTACAACTTAAGAATAATATTCTTGGACCATGAAACCATGAAAAATGTTATTTTGAATGTTCTAGGAACATTGTTCTAGAGACGTTTAAAAAGTTCTACTTACATTACTGCGAGAATGCCTTTCGATAACTTTGAGATAACATTTGGAGAACAGTAGCTAACATTTTAAGAATGATCCCTGTTAGCTTGTTAGGGATATTGTGTATATGATTACACACATTGTGTTTTGAGCTTAACTTAAGAAATCAAGTGTAGCGAGTAAACATATGGCAGCAGGCGGCCAGAGTGTTTACAGTTGTGTTAGCATTCGAAGTACAGAGCATTTTGCACAGCCATTAATGTGCCAAACGAGCACCGGCAGAAATCTGGTCTGGTGAAACAAAAGTGTGATCAGCTTGGTAAACTACACAGAGTTACTAAGATCCGCTTGTAAAGCATTTAGTACACTACACATAAGTCCAAGGGAACTGTCCCTGCAACTAGCACACTGTAAAATGACTTAGCATAAAATGTGTATCGTAAATGAAAAGCAACCGGCAGCGGTCCTGCTAAATCCTGAGGCCTCTTTTTATTTTCAACACCAAGATTTATTGTTTTTATTTTTTATACCAAGATTAATGTCCAGAATGTGACCATTCGTCTTGCTGAACGCCAAGTCATACAGCATCAGCTCTGAGCTTCATCACTGTGGAAGACCACCAATTAAACTAATAGCCGCGGCGCACATCTTAGCATTCTATAGAGCTCAGCGTGACCATGATGAGAATTTAAAGAGATTACTGAAGGATATAATTCATTTAAGATAGCAGCTGATTTCATATCCCTTCCCAAAGCCTTATTAAAACACACAAGCTGCCCAATCAATACAGTCACATTCGTGTGCATCTTTCCAGAACCGTACGCCTATTATTCATGTACAAACCAGCCAATGAAATATTTCTCTTGTTTTATTATCGACAGTGGCAGTGTTTAGTGCATAAAGATATATCACTCTTGAAGTGTGTGTTTGTTTGTGTGCGTGTGTGTAGGTTTGAATATGTGGTTTACAAGTACACAAATGTGTATGATGACGTGTAACAATGCAAACATGGTTTATGGTGAGACTTCCTGTGTCCTTATAAACCAAATTGCTTAAAAAACATAATAAATGGTGATTTTTTTTATTAATTAAATAAGGTTTCTGTGAGGGTTCGGTTTAGGGTTAGGTGATAGAATATACAGTTTGCACAGCCTAAAAACTGTTACGTCTATGATGAGTCCTCATAAACCACATATGCCATGTGTGTGTGTATGCAGGTTTGACTGTATTTGTAAATTATAGAAAATGTCCAACAAATATACTAAAACATGTTTTGAGGACATCAAACGTGGTTCTTATTATTTAAAAGGGTTATGAATCGTGTTTTCCTTTAAATTTAATAATAATCAGATGTATGAAAACCATCCTCACTAACATTCCAGCTAACAGGGAACGTTCTCAGAATGTGGGTTAATGTTCTCCCAAAA